>JAAFCE010004209.1:16421351-16710678 GCA_013389805.1 Trigoniulus corallinus | reverse complement strand
CCCCCACGGGTCTAGGGGTAAAGCTGACTATTACTGAGAATAGATGAAGAAAGTGGTTTGAAGAGGCATCACTAAAATTTCACATACATCCCAAGGTGGGGTCAGGAAAAACCCCATACCTGTCCCATTCCCCCAAAAAATGAAAATAAAATATGATAATTACTTAGGAGACCAGCCAACTTCCCTAGATACGGTAGGTAAAGAAAACATCGGAGAACAGGTACTCAAAGGCTGGTTAAGATTGCAGAAAGTGATACATGTGGAGATACAATTTTGTAGATCTGGGGTTTGCCAAAACCCCACCTTGTAGACGGAAGGTTAATTAGGTCTCGCGATCTTACCTTTTAGGCGTCGTCGGTAGACTTCTGAATTAGTAGGGCAGAAATTGATAGAATGGCCAGAGAAGCTCAAGGTTTTCTGACCTTGTTCTTGGACACTTAGAAGGTATTCATGATATGCATAAAGTGTAATCGTGGAAAGGAAGGTTCGGGGATCTTTGGGATAACCATATTGGATAGGAATTCCAGTCACTATCCTGTCGTGTTAACTGCTCCACTGTCGTGAAGGTGTTTGTATTTAGATATACTGTATCCAGAGCAGCGAAATCAGGCTTCTAAACCAATCCAACCTTGACCGGGATTGAACCCTTTGTCTTCTCCTGTTACATCATTCACTCAGAAAGAAAACAAAGTTGGTCATACTGGGTTTCTGACTATTCGGGCGATTATTGGAGTGTGGCAGATAATTGCTTCGTCCTAGGACGATTTTTACTATACAGTTTGTGGCGCACGTAACGTACTCGAGTTGACCTCCGACCGTGGTAGTTTTTGCAAGTAACCTCGGAGAAGCGTGGGACAGCAAGTAAAGCTGTGGACCCTTGAGATGAGGGGTCCTCCTTGCATACCATTTCGGGGAGTAGATTAAATCGACCGCGAAATGTACCTGCCATTGTCTTCTGGGCACCAGCCCGGAACCGTTTATTACATTACTTCAGGCTAGGTGTTTTGTTCTACCCTTAGGGCTTTTGTGGTCATTGACGTGAGCCTAGGACGCTTCTCAGCCCGGCTCACTCTTCTTTTCACGTAGAATGTCCTCGACATGTTGGAAGACGGTGTCCCAGTCGTCCCTTCCTTCCAGCAGGGTGCTGATTCCTTGAACCTGGATCTAAAGGTAACGCTGGAATTTGTCTCTCGCTTATGTCGAAATATCAAATTAAAATTTCAGCAGTATATGGTCAGTAGAAGCGTGGACTTATTTGGTGGTCCACACTTAAATGCACCCTCATTCTTTCTTAAAGACACGACATTGATTTTGGATATTTAGATCGTTGGTGTAGCTAGAACATTTTAGATGGTTATATCATTTTTCAATTTGCATTTTATGACTTAATGACGTCCTGTTGTTAACAATCGGCACGAATTGTAATTTATTTTAGCGTTGGTATCGATTGTATATTATTAAAACTAATTTCTGATGGCTCATTTCCTGCAACCAGCCATAATATGCAATATTTTGTAAAATTTATTAGTAGGTCATGACATTATGACGTGCATTTGGTTCTGAAGGGACGTCAAAGAACTCTCTCTACTATGCAACGGGTAGAAAACGCAAAACTTCGAATTGTAGAAGCTCGGTGGAGTGCCCTGTAGGGACCTTGTCCCTCACTCCGCCCTTCACTGTGAAGGTTAAGGGAGAGGTAATCTTTTCCCCTCTCTGTGTGTGAGTCCAGTATCCGGTCACACCTGTCATGAGTCCCTTGCCATTAGTCAGGGACCCAGCAGATATCTTCACAGCTGGGGAGATAGACACTCACGCACTGACTATCTGTCTCCTGACGGCCCGAACCATCGGTGCATCGTTACTGCTGACCAATAAAAATTGTATATAGTCTGCTTTCGTTGCTTTCGTCTTGACCATCCGCGCATCATTTCGTGTGTTTACATCTTCAGGACCGATCAACTAAAGGCCGCCAAAGCCCTAACGAACAGTAGATTATTGGATTAATTTATGGGTTGGGGAGTAAGCCAAGCAGCCATAACAGGACGAACCCTTATGAGGCTGCTCACGAACATAGGGGCTGCAGCTGAGGTTGGCAACCGTCTACGGAAAAGCCAATAGATCACCCTTGTGTCCATTCCAAGGGATGAGATGGGTACCATACCCTGCTGTAGGCCGGAAGAGAAATCTACTGTAGGGACGTTTCTATTGAAATATCGATATTTGATCAATGATGGCCAGTCGCATATGATGGTCAGGGACAAATATCGTCATCGGTCCCGTAACCATGAAAAGCAGGCGATGTGTTTAAAATGTACATAAATAATTTAAAGTATTCTACGTAATATGCCCCTCTTCTGTGCAAATGAGGCAAAATTTCCAGGTGTAAGAGCTCTCCCCCTCCATGGCGTCGGTGGAGTGCCCTAACGAACAGTAAGTTGACGATAAATAAGCATTGGGGTTATAGCTTCGGTCGGCAGCCAGCTGCGTAAAAGTACTGTTCAACAGGATAGTCAAGGTATCTATCCAGAGGGACAAAGATCAGTCAGTACCCGACCCGGCATGCCCCCGACCCTGCCATAGGCGGGAATTTTTCATCGGCATAACTGTATTTTTGAAATATACCCTATTGCACCCGTGATATGAAATATTAATGATTCTATTATGCGTTTTCTGCCATATGGGGGGAGGGCTAAGGACGTTTGAAAAAAAGAGGGAGATGATGTGGAGTTGGCCGTCATCCCCCACAGACAACCGATCCAATATCTCTGCGAGTCCCGGACGCTTGGCTGGGGTGTTCTCAGTCAGAGCAGTCCATCAAGAATGGAGGCTAATATCAGATTATGGACATGGAATGTGGAGACCCTTACATAGGGAGCGGCTTATTGCGTTGGACACACCGGTTCTCGTCCGATCACTGAGGTTAGCAAAGCAACCCCAGCTACTGTAGCACTGACATGGGTGGCCGCTTAGGAAAACTGGGTGCTGCTAATACCCAATAATCGTCGCACTAGTGTAGTGTTTGTGCAGTCTCTGCACTAGAACTATGCAGTGGACGGGTCTCTAAATGACGTTTAGTTGAAGTGCCCGAAAACACCAACAAAACAAAAACAAACTGGGGATCCTTACAGGATGGTAGTGTGAGGGGTGAACAGTGGAGTCTAGGGCTAGAACCCGCAAACCCAACCCTGCCACAGGCGTAATAAGGGTATGATGATGATGACGACGAAAAAAAAGAGGGAGATGAAGAAAGAACTTGCTATAAATTTTATCCCGATGGACCAAATTGTAACAATTTTTTTTTATTATAAATTGGGTGGCCATAAAATTTATCTGATTACTTGGAAGCGTGACATATCAAATTTTCAGAAATATATTTTAAATGATTAAGTCGATGATACGGTAATAATGATCGGAGGGGGACCTAAAACATTAATTGTTAAAGTACTCTCCTCTAACTGGTTGGTTGATATAAAGTTGAACCGCCAGAGGGTCATTGACAGCCTTTGTACGAAGAAAAAGGGGAAAGGTCAAGGGTATATTTGGAACGGAACTGCAAAATATTTTTCTCTCCCTTCCCCCACCCTTCTCTCTCTTCCTACCCCCCCTCCCCCCTCCTCTATCTCACACACTTACATATACTGTACAGCAAATTGCTGTTTTTATTATAGCACTTTGTACAAGTCACATAGCCGCAGAATTGAAGCAATCATTATCTAAATAGCAATGATTAAAGCTGGAAAATAAGTCATAAAAGTTGTCCAAACTTTTACCGTTTTCATATCACGTCCGTCTATGACGAGGATTAACAACAAAACAACAACCATCGCCATAACAACAACAACAACAACGGCACAACGAACGATGATAACGACATCCTGGTGTAGACTTGAATATTCGTTTATATTATACAACGTACTGTGCAGTTTTTCATTTGACAAAAAAAAGCACGGATTTAATTTCGAAGAATTTATTGGATTCGATCCTCTAACGATCAAGATTTGAATTCCAAATTTGAGCTATGTGCCCTTTTTGCGTGCAGTTGTTGCTTCATCGTCTTCAAACTTTGAAATATGCCGCCGTCTTCTTCTCCTTACGTGATTGGTTGGCGAACTTCTCAGTGCACGTGCTACGCGTCTCGTGCAACTTTTCCAATCGTCGTGATTGGTGGATGATGGTTTTGCCCGCGTGTTTTCGTCTCCAAATGGATCTGAAAAATGTGAAATTCCTTCTCTGCTGATTAATGAACAAACATAACAGTATTTTATATTTTTATTTGATTCTAGGAGGAGAAAAGTCAACCAAATATATTTATGAAAAGAAAAAAAAAAGTTTATCATCGGCTTTCATGATGGATTTCTATTTAAACTTATTATGGTATCATGAAATTATAATGTTATTTATGATGAGAATATCCGCTTCTGAAGTTCTGAAAAGTTGTCATGGAATGTTGGATCAATTCCCGGTAAGAAAGTTTTTCATGATTTAAAATCGTTCTAGATGAATTAGGTACTTTGTAGTTTCAAAGTTCATTTGGCCGATATATTCGGTAAATATCAAAGTGTTTTAAACTTCATAACTAGAAAAGGGCCTATAGAAATTAGAGTTTTGTTTCGTTGGTGTTTTTGGGCCCTTCAACTATAATGGTTATTAGATCCCCGTCCATTGCCTAGCTCTAGTGCAGAGTCTACATAGACACTTCGCTTTTGGGGCATTAGCAGTACTCAGTGTTCCCAAGCGGTCACCCATGCCAGTACTAGCTGGGGTTGCGTTGCTAAAGTAGAAATTAGAAGTGAGTTAGGTCTCATCTAACACTTCATCCCCTACTGTACCTTTCAAAACCCGGAATACTTTTTTTTTTAACTTCTTTTGTGATTAATGAATGCTAATCAAGTTTATAAGTCTTAATTAAACTGTGTTTTCTTTATTAATATTGAGTCATCATCATCATCATCATACCCTTATCCAGCCTATGACAGGGTCGAGTCTGCGGGTGCGTTGAACATGCTCTGACTGGGGGCACCTCAGCCAGGCGTCTGGAATCCGTAGGAATATTGGCTTTGTTGTCTGTGGGGGATGCCGGCTTATCCCACGTGTTCCAACACCGCTTTATACAGCCAAAATAGAAATTTTGGCAGGTAAATTAATGCTTTGCTGGTTATAATATTGCATGGTGTCTGACCTGTTGCCCAATAATTATTCCAGACCGCATGCGGTCTTTATTAATATTGAGTATTTTATGAAATTTGTCTGTTAAACACCATTGCAAATTTTGTATTCAAATGTGACCTATAGCATCAAAATAGAGTGGATGAAGTGGTGACAGGCAAGTGGAGTCCTGTGTGATCGTAGGGTCCCAATAAAGTTAAAGGGGACATTCTACAGGACAGTGATTAGGCCAGCAATGCTATACGGCCAGAGTGATAGGTAGTGAGGAAGAGCCACGAAAATGAAATGCAATTACCGTAGCTGAGATGTGAATGCTGCGGTACATGGGTGGGGTGTTGAGAGCAGACAGAATTAGGGGTGAGTATGTTAGGGGTAGTTTGGGGAGGGGGGCATCGCCATATAATGAGGAGGGAGGAGGAGCTGCTTAGGTCCAGGGGACCTAACCATGGGAACAGGTTGAACGAAGAGAGATGGTTGTGTGTGGGATGGATGGGGACCTAATGGGAGATCGGCGGGAATGGAGAGCTAAAACCCGCAGACCCGACCCTGCCACAGGCGGGATAAAGGTATGAGGATGATGATGTTTCATTGCGGTGATGTGATGATTTTCCTGATTTCTTTTTACATAGAGGACCTAGCTATCAAAAACTGTTTACGTCGGGTTATACTGTATATTCAGGGAAGTTTGGTCATTGCCCTTGCTTATCTTCTAAAATAACGTTACACTTCCGGGTTTTTCTTTGGAGCCTATCAGTTTGCCCTTTTCTTGGTTGAAGACGGGAGGTCTGCTTTTGACAAGTAATATGGCAAGACTGTTGGATGTTCATGAAAGGACCCTGAACATTTTCAGAATAGGGCAAAATCAATGTCTCTAACAGCGTTCATGTTTAATTAAAATTGTTTCACTCTCTTAAACATTCAAGGAGTTCAAGATGGAGGTTGCAGCTTGGGACCTGAAGGTTAGTCAAAGCCAGGGGTTAAAATTCATTTCAGCCACGGGTCAATTCACGGGCCTCACATGTATTCATAATGTTGCGCATTCTACTTTTCAAATGCATGTATAACTAATATGAAAATTGGAAGTCGTTGCGATAGACACCCCTGATCAAGGACACCCTTTCTGGTGAAAAGGGAGTAACATTAGGAGAATTCCTGAATATTTGGGTCAGGACTGGTGTTATGGTCTTCAGCGGCCGCCTGTAAATCTCAGATAAGCCTTCTTCCTCATTATTTTGAATACACCTGTAATTGTTGAAACATCGAAATGGCACCATTTCTGTATTAGCGCCCGCCTGCAGAGCAGACGCTGAAAGCCCACTTCCACCGCTCCTGATTTAGATCCTGCAATAACTACTTAGGACTTGTCCAGAATAATGGTTTTTTGGTTTGTTGGTGTTTAAGGTCTCGTCAACTACAAGGCCATTAGAGACCTGTCCACTGCATAGTTCTAGTGCATAGTCTGCACAGACACTACACTAATGCGACGATTATTGGGTATTAGCAGTACCCAGCTTTCCCGAGCGACCACCCATGTCAGTACTAACTGGGCTTGCATTGCTTAACTTCAGTGATCAGACGAGAACTGGTGTGTCTAATGCAACTCTCCGCTCCCTCCAGAATAATGGTTTGATACTCTGATGTCGCTTATAGACGCAATGTGTGGGGGTCAGATTTACCTGACGTAAGAGTCTTGAGAATACATTGCGAATGGCAGCAGAAATGCGTCTGCTTAAGTACATGTGTGGAGTGGCAAAGGTGGATTGTTAGAAATTAATATTTTAGTAGTATATTTTGGGATTGGGGCCCATGATGTGGGATCCCTCACCTCCAGGACCAGTTGGAGGTTTTGCGGGGCCTGAAAACTTCATTATTGGGACTCTAAAATATTTGCAAAAAAAAGTTTTGCTGTTGAAAAATCTCAGAAATTTGAAAGCGCAGACCCGAATAATCGACGTCTGACCCAGCCCTGCCCACCTAAGTAGACCTTAGGCATATTGGATGCAAACCCCCAAATGACATATGGGATGGAAGTAGACCGAAGAAAACGTGGGTGGAGAGTACAAGGTGGCGCCTGACATTGTGGGATGAAAAAGACAAGAAGGGTAAGGACCAACCCTGCCATAAGTGGGGTAATGTGGTCATTTGAACGAAGCAGTGAGCTGCTGTATTGAGTTGGACACACCAATTCTCGTCTGATCACTGAAGCTAAGCAACGCAACCCAAGCTAGTTGTTATTTGTTTGTTTGTTGGTGTTTTAGGGCCCTTCAACTACAAGGTCACAGCATGGTTCTTATGCAGAGACTGCACAGACACTACACTAATGCGACGATTTTTGGATACCAGCGGTACCCAGTTTTCCCAAGCAGCCACCCATGTCAGTACTAGTTGGGGTTGCGTCCCGAAGCTTGTAGAGCGGCGAGTTGCGTTGGGCACACCAGTTCTCGTCTGATCACTGAAGTTAAGCAACGCAAAGTACTGACATGGGTGGTCGCTCGGGAAAGCTGGGTACTGCTAATACCCAATAATCGTCGCATTAGTGTAGTGTCTGTGCAGTATATGCATTAGAACTATACAGTGGACGGGTCTCTAATGACCTTGTAGTTGACGGGACCTTAAACTCCAACAAACAACAACAAACCCAAGCTTGTAAGCATGGGTGATCGCCTGGGGACATTGGGTACTGCTAATACCCAAAAATCGCCATAACAGCGTAGTGTCTGTGCAGACTCTGCATTAGAACTACGCAGTGGACGGGGCTCTAATGACCATCGTAGTTGAAGGGCTCTAACACACCAACGAAGCACACCTGATTGACTGCAAAGGAGTTGCGCACTTAAATGAACCTGATAAAGTTTTAGTGGATCTAGGGCATTAATGTTTGGGGCGGAAGAGGCATCCGGAGTAGGAACAGAGGGGGAGTGAGATGTGCGAGACGGCGACTGTTCAGAAAGAGAATGGGCAAGAAAGGGTGAGAGTCATACTAAGAAAAGTCCTTTCTTCTGCCTTTTTTTTAACTTTCATCTCTACTAGCTGATTTCAGGATGCAGATATTTACAATTTTGTGTTTATGCGTCCTCCATATTTCCCCTACTCGTGTGCCTTTAACACACACATACAAACAGCGGTCTTTTTGCTTTTAACCTGCCGCATGTAAACTGAGTCATTTTCTGGGACAAAGCATGACTTTTAAACCTTCATTACTATCTTGAAGAAGAAGAATCAATAACAACAGCAGCAGTGGCGGTGGCGGCGGCGGCAACAGCCCCTTTTCCCTTCTTATGTCACCCCCGCTCAGCTCACTCCAGTCTCTTTCTCTCTCTCTGTCTCACCATCGAAATCATCTCCCTCATCCCCTCCCCTCTCGTCCATTTACTTTGATGTATTCTTTAAAACGTACTTATCTTCTACCACCCCTCATCTTGCGGTCATCTTATAGTCTGGACCTTAAGAATTTAAATAGTGAAAGATATTTAAATGTCCTGCACCATGATCGGTAATGGCTACAATGCCCTCCCCCTCTTTTTTTTCAGAACCAGTAGTTGTCTTCCTTATTTGTTAAAATGTTGGGTGTTCAAAATTCTTCTACTTTAAACCCATATTCCACTGTCCTTTATCTTATTTCGTTTGCTCCTTCTCCTCCTATTATCCCCTTGTCGGTCATCACGCAGCTCTCACTCTCTCCCTCCTTTCTTAGCCCCACTCCACCCCTGATTATTTATCCACCTTTATGCTCTTACCCTCTTAAATCCTTAACTCTCAAACGATCTGCTCTTCTTGTGTCCTCTGAATTTTTTGAGTGGCTTTTCTTCTCTATATGCTTTCTGCATATTTGCAGGTGACGTTATTATGGTCACTGGAAAGGGGAGGGTTCCTCCATCCATTTCCAAAAAGTGGAGAAAGGAGGTTTATGGAGGAGCGGGTTTGAAGTATTTCCGACGGCAAGTTAGCTAGAGCAGACTAATTTGGATTTCATCACAATTTGACCCACCACGTCCGCTCTCCTCCATCAGTGGCTAAGTCGAGAGGCAATGGGGTCACATAAGTATCCATTGGACAAAATGGAATGCTGATGTCCTGTTTGATGGTTCGGTGTTAATGTACATTAGTTGTAGTTATGTAAGTTTATATAGATCAGACTGGAATGAGAAATTGTGCCCTTTCTCTACAATTCCCCCAAGTAGGCCACGTTAGCCCAAGTCTCAGATCATTATAAACCAAGTAAGGGTAAGAGAGCACACCAAAAAAGTGGGGAGTTCAACTTCGGTTCTGTCACTAGAAGTTTGGTTTAAAGCATTGTCTGTCCAACCAACAGTCCCGCAGTATGGGGCGTACTAAGTAGGTCCTATCCATGAGTTTCACGCCTGTAGCAGGCTCAAGTACCCAAGATGATAAAATGTCCTGGGAGGAACGAGAAAACTAGGAATAAAGCAGAATGTGATAGCCCATACACAGGCGAACCAAAAATAAAGGACGGGACATAAGGGTAAAAATGTTGAACTACCTGCCATATTGATGCCTCTTAAGGACTGCCTGTTAAGAAATCCAGAGATCCAATGGATCTTAATATGCTACCTTTATCATATATGGAAAATAGCTCGTCTCGGTGGTGTAGAGGCGGCATGCTGACTGCTGCGTCAATGGTTCTAGGTTCGAGTTGGATCGAAGCGGGTGACTTCTTTCCAGGTGACCTCCCCCAGGGCGCTTTCCATCAGATGGGAAGTAAAACTATGGTCCTATGTGGTGTGTATGATGTCCATCCCGCGTAAAAGAACCCTTACGCATGGATATAAGGGTAGATTAGTAGCAAAATTTCCAGGTGTAGGAGCTTGCCCCTCTAGAGCCGGCGCGCGGCGGAGGAAAAGTGTCCCAATGAAGAAATATAGGCCGATGATAAATGACCATGGGGACTACAAGCTAGAGTGGCAGTGGACTACGTAGGGGCCTATAAGAACCGCCCAAAAGCACTCATATGTTCCAATGTTACAAAAATGGGCACCCAAGCCTGGTTTAGTGGGAAGCCCTTCGATTGGTGGTTCTTAAATTGGGAGTCCTACTAGGGCTTCGCTCAAAGGTGAAACAAGAATAGCCACCATTTCAAGCTAGTGAAGCTCTGGGTCATGTCTCTTACTCATAAAGAAGCCACTAACCACTGTCAGACTCGAACCTACTGCAGGAATGACTAAAGAGGAATGCATAGTGCCGGGTTGCATGAAACGAAAAGGACAGTTCATAAAATGCGTGATTAAATTATCTTTAATTTGTTTTTCGTGAAAAAACCCTATCTCGGTAGGCCAACACAGTACATGCTTAATTATTAAAGTGGTTAAATTGGCGGGGGCCAGTCTGGCATCATTATGTTTCCATTGTCTGAATTCCTCAGTAGTTTTGGTACGTGAAATTTCGACGGGTCAACATTTACACCACAGTTCAAATTGATGACTTAAGATGATGCTAAAATTTCATAATTTTTTCCTTAAAAATAGGATCTTTATTACTCCCTCACGATTCCTGACTAACTCAGAGCTGATCCACGTGCACTTAGCCGGACATTCCACAGATTTCTGAACAATTTCAAGAAGGAAAATTACAACAATATAACTGGTCAGATTCACTCGTGCTATACAGGCTCAAACCTGAATGTGGACGGTGGTTTCCTTTCTTCAGGCCACAGGCAGGGGAATTCTTCTCAATAGTCCCAGAAGAGAAGTGATCCCACTTCGGTGACGCAGTGGGTAACTGTGTCAGTAGTTCTAGGTTCAATACTGGACCGAGGTGGGTTTGCTTCTTTCGGGCGAGAGAGAGAGATGCCCTGAGTGTGCCTTCCTTCGAATGAGAAGTAAAACCGAGGTCCCGTGTCGTGTACAATAGCATTTGTTCGTAAAAGAACCCTCTCTGCTGTGCAACGGTTAGTTGAGGAAAAATTTCCAGGTGTAGGAGATCATCCCTTGGCGTCGATGGAGTTCCTCAACGAACAGTAGGCCGATGATAAAAAAGCATCGGGGTTGCAGCTTTAGCCATCAGCCAGCTGCGGAAAAACACTGTCCAATATATCACCCTTTTGACCATTCAGAGGGACAAGATGGGTTCCTGACCCTGCTATAGCAGGAAAAGGGTTAGGAGTTGCTTTGCGTCCCAGAAGAGAAGTCAAACGGCTACTTTAGCCATGATGTGCACAACGGCACCACTAGTAGGATAGCCTTTCCTGCACGGAAAGTATAAGTCCACAAAATTTTCTTTGGGCGCGCGATAGCCAAAACTTTCCCAACAGAAGCCTGCAAGTCCTGCACTAAATGAGTGTTAGAATTTACACGCTGTTGAAATAGTTGGTTGCACCTGTAGCATTTTTGACATGTAATTCCTTCTTACAGAGGGTACACGTCAATGCCATTAGTTGGTCAGTAGTTACTGATGAACTAATGATGAAAAGTTCTAGATGACTCGAGAACTTTTATGTCCCACACGCACTCGACCTCCTGTTACCCTGGATTACTTCGGTTATTTAACTCATGGTCGAGGTTGGGGCTCTATTTCGGGAGTAATGAAGGAGAATGCCTAGGTCGGCAACTATGCCAGTAGTTCTAGGTTCGATACTGAACTGTGGTGGGTCGGCTTCTTTCGGGCGAGAGAGAAGCTGCTAGTGTGCCTTGTTTCGGTTGAGAAGTAAAACCGAGGTCCTGTGTGGGTGTACGATGGCACTTGCACGTAAAAGAACCCTCTCTACGACGCACCGGGTAGATGAGGCAAAATTTCCAGGTGTAGGAGCTCTCCCCCTGGAGTTGGTAGCATTCCCCAACGAACACTAAACCGACGACAAATAAGCGTAGGGGTGCAGCTTTGGCCGGCAACCGGCTGCAGAAAATACTATGACCAATATGTCACCCTGTCTCCATTCAGAGGGACAAATGGGTACCCGACCCTGCCATAGGCGGGAAAAAGGTTAGGAGTTGCTTTGCTAGTTGCATGGTGTCGGATGAAAATCCGTGATATACGTGATATATCCGTGATATATAAACCCTACACTTGTGTAAATCAGAAAATACTCAGGAGTAGGAGCTCGCCCACTTGGTGCCGGTAAATGACCTCAGGCATAAAAAAATCTGCATTAAATTTCAAAATAAAAAACTACCTTCCTCGAATGCGGCTGACCTAGGGTTCAATCCCATTGTTATGGAGACATGTAGAGGGAATGTGTTACCTTTCTATGGGGTTCATGAAAGGCTGCTATCCGTTGTGGACCTAATAAATTGCGCAATAAATTTAATCAATGATGACACCGTTATCATTGGTCATAACAATGTTTTCCGGTTTAGGATCTAGAATGTGATTTGCCCAAGATTTCAGCTGCTGCATGTTAAACCAGATATTTGACTATTAAGATGTACTTTTGAGATGAAAATTGTATTAGGGCCAGGTTGAATTTAACCTTTAAGTGCACTATGAATTTCACGTCCTGTGACTCTTCGAATGGGATGTAAAATGAATGAGCCCGAACTAAGCATCCCGAGTGTAGGCGGAACAGCTGTATTGCACTGGACACACCAGTTCTCATCTGATCACTGAAGTTAAGCAACCCAACCCAAGCTAGTACTAGCATAGATGTCTGCTTGGGAGCACTGGGTACTGCTGATACCCAAAATCTAATGCCAACTCTACATTAGAACTACACAGTGGACGAGGCTCCGATGACCATTGTAGTTAAAGGGTCATAAAACACCAAAGAAACGAAAAAAACCGTGTGTAGGAACTTTGCTCGTTTAGGACCTAAATAATGATAAAAACATAGATAAATTAGTGCTCAGTATAACGAATGAAAATTTGTTTAGGGCAACATGAAAGACATTGACATCTGTTTAACAGTGTGTGGCTTGTTATACAGCTGTTGGTCAGCAGCTGCTTTTTTATGTTCGCTCACGAACATTTTCGTTCATAAATTTCTGTGACTTTCAGTGAATACAACGTTCGTACCAAATAATGAAAAATACAAAAGGGTTGCTAGTAGTTAGCTGCTTGCAAACTGTTGCTCTTATTTACTAGTGAAAAAGTTCTAACTGTCGTTCGCAAGCCTATTTCGGCATTGAATTTGTAGGGCCCTTGGGCATCTCAATTTTCATGAAACACATTAAAAATTAGTAATTGTCATTTCCTACCATCTATTACCTATCCTACGGCTGCTGTTATTGCTCAACGGATCGGTAACAAGCTCTATGATCGTTATAGCACAGCGAGCAAATACTAACCCTTTTTTCCGGCTATGGCAGGGTCGGGTACCCATCTTTCTCCCTCTGATGAACAAATGGGCGATCTGTTGGACGGTATTTTTAGGCAGCCAACTTCCAACCTGAGTTGCAACTCCTATGCTTATTTATCGTCGGCCTACTGCTCGTTGGGGCACTCCACCGACCCCAGGGGACGAGCTCCTACACTTGGGAATGTTGCCCTATCTACCCTTTTCATAGTAGGGAGGGTTCTTTCCAAATAACATCGTACACCACACGGTAGGGCAGAAGTTTTTCTTCCCTTTCAACGGAAGTTGCACTCTGGACCCTCTCTCTCTCTCTCTCTCTCTCTCTCGCCTGAAAGAAGCCAACCCACGTCGATCCAGTATCGATCCTGGAACTTCTGACGCGGTAGTGGAGCACGCTGTCCCCCCCCCCCCGCTCCGCTGAAGCCGTTTCCCTATGATCCTTATAGTTTGATAAAATGACTGTAAGCTAATAATAGCACTTACCGCGTGACTTTAAGCTCATCCATTCGTCATCAGATCCTGAATCGGACAGGTGCTCAGGGGTTTGTCGACGGACAAGTACATTGTTCCACCATCACATGAACACAATTGCCGCGACTTCTGTCTTCCTCCCCCCTCTCTTTCTCAGCATGATTTTCCCCTCCGTTACAAGAAAACTCCACCGATCTCCCGTTAGGGGAGGCGAACCTGCGTGCTCTGAATTGACAGGATTGCACAGTGCACACTCCACCAATGTTGATTGTTGCCTGAAGTTTTTACCTGTTTCTCTTCATTATGCGTCATCATCGTCATCATACCACTATCCCGCCTGTGGCAGGGCCGGGTCTACTGGTAATGGCCCTCCAATTCATCTCTTCATTATGCGTAATATATTTAAAATAATTTCTTCTTTTTTTTTTCAAAAAAATAAGTCACGTGCATGCGAGAAGGAAGCCACGTGCGTTCTGTTCACTGATGAAAACGTCATTGGCTGGATAGCGGCTGTATTGCGTTGGACACATCGGTGCTCGTCTGATTACTGAAGTTAAGCAACGCAACCCCAGCTAGTACTAGCATGGGTGCCGGCTTGGGAACGCTTGGTACTGCAAATACCCAAATATCGGCGTAATAGCATAGTGTCTGTGCAGACTTTGAATTAGAACTACGGAGTGGACCGGGCTCTAATGACCGTTGTAGTTGAAGGGCCCCTAAAGCACCAACGAAACGAATTGGTTGGCTGGTGAAGCGCACGCACGCGCGCGCGCACATCCGCAGCAAAAAACTGTTTTTTTTTTCGTTCTTGGGTCTGTCTTTGATTTGAGATTTATTGTTGGCGCGCGAAATTGTCACGTGCTTATTACCGTCTACCAATTACCGTTCTTGTGTACCAAAGCATGGCTTTTCTCTGCCTAATCTAATATATGTATATATAAAGGATTAACAATACGAGTGCTATTTCTGTCACCTTCGGTAACTTACGTTTCAGGCACTGTGTGTAAGAGAGAGCTTTATATATGCTTGTTACCGCTGCGGTAAATATTATAATTAAACCCCTCCGCGTGCGCGCATCCACTCCGGTAAGTCATTTTATTTATTTTTTTGCTTAATGTGTATAGCATGCTAATTATGAACTTAAAAAAATGTGAAGTATTTTGATCGCTTTTAAACTGAGATGACAAATGGTGCTGAAGGAGGGGGGGGGGCAATCTAAAGGGGGACAATCTAAAAGTAATCAATAATAATTATTGAGTGTCATTAAATTTAATATTTCGGAGATAGGAGAGGAGAGAAAGAGGGACAGCTTTCAAAAACCGGGCTTGAATTTCCTATAATAAAATTTAAAAAAGAATTATAGTGTTAATGATCGTCCCCCTATACCAAGAAGGAGGTGGTGGTGGTGCTTAAATTCAACCCCCCTCATAGTTATGTTGAAATTACACTTTTTATTTAATTGTTAATATAATTTTTATTCGCATGTGTTTCATGAGATGCCCACCCCACCATTATTCCTTTTCACCTCCTCCCTTTTTTTTCTAGGGACCGTTTATTTTTGGGGGTTCTGGGCTAAGAAATATGTCCTAATTGTAGAAAAGATTAAGGAATCAATTGCTGTTTTTTTTGGTGGTCTAATTAATAAATTCCTTATAACAGCATTATGATGTGTGTCCCCCCGCCTTACCCCGATTTTATCGCTTCTCCTTCTACCTCCTCCCTCCATCGTCCTGTTCTCTGTCCAACCCCCCCTCCTCTGCACCCATCCACCGATCGCCTCTTTCTCTACTGTGCCACCCACTAGCCCTCTATTAACATTTCGATTGTATTGCCAAAACATTATCTAACTTACCTATAAATAATTTTTTATGTGGCAGGTGAAAGTGAAATGTCGTGGGTTCCATCTTTTATGAGACATTATTTTGCCATTATAACCATCGCTTTGAATGGGCATTTATTCATAAGAGAGAGTCGCACTCTTAAGTGGACGATTTACGGGATGAATATTTTTATCACCTCTCTCTCTGTCGGTCACTCTTTTCTGCACCACTCCTCTCTTTCTCTTTATATTTAGTTGGGTAATTTGGTTATTACAAAATGTGTATCGTCGCATTCTGCCCAACGGTAAATTTTTCGGCAGGAAGAAACCATCTATTTAACGTGTGAATATTCGTTCGTTTGTGATTTAGGGCCCTTCAACTACAAGGTCATTACAGCCCCGTCCATTGCGTAGTTCTAATGCAGAGACTGCACAGACACCACACCAATGCGACGAGCAGTACCCAGTGTTCCCAAGCAGCCACCCATGTTAGTACGACGTGTGGTTGCCTTGCTTAACTTCAGTGATCTGACGAGATTTTTGTTGCTTGTTGGTGTTTTAGGGCCCTTCAACTACGAAGGTCACTAGAGCCCCGTCCACAGCATAGTTCTTATTCAGAGACTGCACAGACACTACACTAATACGACGATTTTTGGGTATCAGCAGTACCCAATGTTACCAAGCGGCCACCCATGTTAGTACTACATGTGGATGCCTTGCTTAACTTCAGTGATCAGTCGAGAACTGGTGTGTCCAACGCATTACAGCTGCTCCCCTTAACGCGTGAAACCCAACTTCATCCCCCCCCTTTTCAAATCAGGATTAATCAAACTATGACCTTTTTAGTGAGTCGCCAAACGAAATGAATGTGGGGCTGTTATAGCTCAACTCTGCAATACCAATCCTAAAATTGGAGCTTGTTAGGCGGGTACAAAATATAAAGGTCCTAGATAGCAAATTTGGCACTGGTGGACCTAAACGTACGTAGAAGGAATTGAAAGTGGATAGGGACCGAATGCAAGCAACTCCTAATCCTTTTCCCGCCTATGGCAAGGTCGGGTACCCATCTTGTCTCTCTGATAGACATAACGGTGATATATTGTTCGGTGTTTTCCACAGCCGGTTGCCGATGAAAGCGGCAACCCCTATGCTCATTTATCGTCGGTCTACTGTTCGTTGGGGCACTCCACCGACACCGGGGAGCGAGCTCCTAAACATGAAATTGGACCTCAACT
This sequence comes from Trigoniulus corallinus, assembly GCA_013389805.1. Taxonomy (NCBI): domain Eukaryota; kingdom Metazoa; phylum Arthropoda; class Diplopoda; order Spirobolida; family Trigoniulidae; genus Trigoniulus; species Trigoniulus corallinus. Next base: position 16,693,742 of record JAAFCE010004209.1, on the reverse strand, counting down.
ACCCGTTGTGTAGTAGAGAGGGTTCGTTTACGTGCAAATGCCATCGTACACCACACGGGGCCTCGGTTTTACTTCCCATCCGAAGGAAGACGCACTTGGGGTTTCTTTCTCGCCCGAAAGAAGCCAATCCACCTCGACCCTGAAATCACTGGCTCAGTAAATCTGGTAGGTCCGGGGAAGGACCTAATGGAGAGTGGGAATTTATAAATGGAGGACAGGATCCTAACCGAGATGGGTTGCTTCTGTCATCCGAGAAGACAAAAGGGGGAAGCCCTAAGTGTACCTGCTGTTTCAGATGGGAAAACCTGGTTCTACCTGGTTCTGAATGGAGTGAAATATACGCACTTTTCCGTGTGTAGAATATGCGACATGCGAAATACCCAATCCCCTCCAGTCCCACCCCTCCTTTCTGGCGTGAGTTGGTAAATTGCAGTCAGCAGTAGAGAGGTCGCTGTGGGTCACATTTTAAAATGTCGAAAATGCTGCTGAAAAACCACGTAGGTAGATAAACGTAGTGTGTGAATAGACCCAACTTGTATCTTAAATAGTAACATCAGCAGCAACACGTACCTTGTCTTTATATCAAATTTATTGTTGATAATGACCTCTAAAAAGTAGATTAGTGGTATTTAAATTTAATTTATGATAGTTGTTGTGGTCGTTGATGATATCGTTGACATGAAATGATTGAACACCTTTTTTTTTTGGCCCGCGCGGTCTTGAAATCTCTGCCTGTTTTTTTATTATTCAAAATTTTATTATTTATTGTCATAATAAAAAAACCGTTTCGTGGAAAATGACGTGTTTAGGCGATGATAGTATTTGATGTAGTTTGTAATTTTGGACGGATAAAGATGTTAGGGTGTAGTAGTAGTTAAGATTCATTGAAGAAAAACACGAAAAAAGGAGAGAGCTCGACTTGTTTAACTGTCAAAACAAAGAGAGAGGAAAAAAACGGAAATCAAATTTTTAGTATTATACGACACACTGCATTCCATAGCAGCATCCATGTACCCGAGGTTGGATGCAAGAAAAAGTTGTAAAAGTGATTTTACGACGCAGCATCATTTTATAATTATAGGATTAATTTTACATGTAGCGGTAAAAGTTGAGAGATTGATAACTGTCCAAATGAGACTATAAAAATAATTTTACAACATTTTAATTTCACTGTAAAATGTGTCTCTCTCTCTCGAGAATGGGTGGCTCGCTGTCACACCGTTATTTCTGCATTGTACAGTACATCCTAACTTCGGTGTTGAATATTTGGTTTAAAATGTTTGCAGACAATTTACAACTTGTTTTCCTCACTATTATTACAGTTCTGAGACTCTGAAAAAGGTGGACATAATGTGTAGACCTTTCATGTTACCGTGACAATCATACAAGGATAAGTCTTATCTCATCCTTTCTTACCATGCCAGGGCTAGACCCAGCTCAGTCATAAGTTCAGAAAGCGACCTTATTTTTGTCTGCATGTGTTTTCCCGTCATTGGCAAGGCGGCGAGCTTCTACGCCTCGTACTTTTACCGCTGTATATGGTGATATCGCACGCGTCACATTCTTTTTCTATGCGATTCCCCTTTATCTGAAAGACGCCATCCATTTCTGCCGGTATCGAGCCTGCAACCACTCAAACACGTTCCCAGTGAGTTATCAAGGTGAATGGAAGTCGTGACACGGAGGTAGGCTGGCAGATTCAGAGTTGGTGTTTTAGGGCCCTTCAACAACAAGGTCATTAGAGCCCCGTCCAATGCGTAGTTCTAGTGCAGAGATTGCTCAGGCACTACACTAATGCGACGATTTTCGGGTAGGGACAGTACCCAGTTTTCCCAAGTGGCCACCTATGTTACTACTAGCTGGAGTTGCGTTGCTTAACTTCAGTGATCAGACGAGAACTGGTGAGTCCAACGCAATTAGGGGAGGGGGGGGGGAAGAGAAGATGATCTCATGGATGAACTGGTGGACGTCTTTCGGCCATTCAGGGATTATTGAATACCATGTCTCCGTTTTTGTTTGTTTCGTTGGTGTTTTAGGGCCCTTCAACTACAAAGGTCATTAGAGCCCCGTCGGTTTTCCCAGCCCCGTCCATAGCATAGTTCTTATGCAGAGTCTGCACAGGCACCGGGAGCGGTGAGTTGCGTTGGACACACCAGTTCTTGTCTGATCACTGAAGTTAAGCAACGCAAGCCCAGTTAGTACTGACATGGGTGGTCGCTCGGGAAATCTGGGTACTGCTAATACCCAATAATCGTCGCGTCTGTGCAGTATATGCATTAGAACTATACAGTGGACGGGTCTCTAATGACCTTGTAGTTGACGGGACCTTAAACACCAACAAACAACAACAAATGCACAGGCACCACGCTGTTACGACGATTTTTGGGTATTAGCAGTACCCAGTGTTCCCAAGCGATCACCCAAGTTAGTATTAACTGGGATTGCGTTGCTTAACTTTAGTAATCAGACGAGAACTGGTGTGTCCAGCGCAATACAGCCGCTCTCTCTGTCTCTGTACGCCAGAACTCGTAACCAGGACTTTTTAGCAAAAGAAGACATTGTTTATTAACCCGTTTTTCCACCTATAGGGTCCCTAATTCTTGAGCTGATTAATCCGGCCTGATTAATAGTTCCTTTCAGGCAAGACGGGAGGAAACCGAAAGCTCGTGTTGGATGGGATTTAAAACTGCGTTCCCGTGTAAAGGGTGTTATTCGGTAAATATCCTAGGTCAGGATCCGCTCTATCCTGTGGCGGTGACAAAACGAAATAAGTATTATCCTAATCTCTCTTAGGGCACGGTTGGAGCTCTGAATATCAAATAATGTAAAGAAGATGCTTGAGCTAAAATAAAGAGAAAGAAAGTAGAAAACTTAAAAAATCCAGGCATGAAGTTGAAAACCGCCCCCTACACCTTGTGGTTTGGGAATTGGGAACTTAACGGAAATAGAGAGACATTGAGAAATGTAAAGGAAAACATTGTGAGAACATAGGTTACTAAGTGATTGACGTCTGACCCACGATGTGTAACCCATTTAGTCCCCTGTTGGAGTCGTTCGAAGATATAACAGGCCTGCTGTGTCGGGTCGGGACCCAGCGTTCAATTACTTACATAGCAGGTGAGACGATGACTGACGATGGCCTGTTAGGTCTCAATTGAGAGAGAATAGATTGAGGAGAGGAGCTGGTTAGGTCTGTCACAAGGATATCAGTTATTGGAAGCACTCGGGGCAGGGAAGACCTAAGCAGATAATTGAGCAGATTATACGAAGGGATATAGTGTGTGGCGTGGGTGGGAATTTGGTAAGCGATAGGCAGGAGTGGAGGGATCCCGCCTCGATGGTGCAGTGGGTAGCGTGCTCGGTAATTGCGTCAGTGATTCCAGGTTCCATACTGGAGCGAAGTGGGTTGGCTTCTTTCGGGCGAGAGAGATGTCCCGAGAGCGCCTTCCTTCGGTGTAAAACCGAGGTCCCTCTTGGTGTACGATGTTACTTGCACGTTAAAGAACCCTCTCTACTATGCAACGGGTAGATGAGGCAAATTTTTCAGGTGTGGGAGCTCGCCCCAGCGAACAGTAGACCGACGATAAATAAGCATAGGGATTGCAGCTTGGTCAGCAACTGGCTGCGGAAAAACACTGTCCAGTATATAACCCGTGTGTCCATTCAGAGCGACAAGAAGGGTATCCGACCCTGCCATAGGCGGGAAAAGGGTTAGGAGTTGCTATAGGGAGGAGTGGAAGATCAGAACCCGCAGACTCGACTCTTCCACAGGCGGGATACAGGGTATGATGATGAGTGTTTTAACCGTTAGTCTATCACCCCCCTTTATGTTCTCATTGTTTCTTAAGGTGCACTGGACCCACTACGCCCTGCCGGCTAGCAATCTTCCCTGGAGTGCATTCATTAAAAAAATACATTCGTTGCTGCGTGGTTGTGGACGTTGTCTAGCAGTTGATCGCATCCACATGCGATACTCGTTTTGAATTCATGTCGTCAAAGTTGTTTTAATTTAAAATTTGGGATATTGCCTTGATGACATAATTATTTTATTGCTGTCCAATTTCCGTTAATTTGATATTTTCAGCTGTTGCTACATTTTGCAAGAGTTTATTCCTAGACAGGTGGCTTCCTGTCCTAGCTGTATGAAATTGTTTTATTGCACTGGTCATCTGTGCTAAATGTTAGAAGACGAATGTAGAGCACGAGGAGGACAACGTTATCTAAAAATAATAGCACCCTTTCCCCCTTCAAGTAAATAATCCATAAATTAATAGGGCCTATAAATGTAATTTCAACAGAATTTTTTTGAAATATTTTTTTGTAACTTGACAGACATGTGCGAAGTCCAGCTCTCAACAATTAATAGGACATAAAATAATTTATTTATCATAAATGTTAGATCAGAATGCAAATGTCATTAATTTTTGATTTTTTAAGCATAACGTATAAAAGTAATATACATATTCAGGGGCTTCAGTGCTGGTGAAATCGCTTACCGTGCTGATGAACCGAGTTCGCTTCCCTCAGCTGTGGAGTTGTTTTCTTCATAGTGATGTTGGTGATGATGATGTCGTCATTTGTCTTCTTTTGAATTCTTCAAAGGACTCATTCTGTTTTATCTCAATTTCTGCTATGTTTATTATGACCCCAGTCTGTTTTGGGTCTTTTAAGGGTAGGTGACCATCATAATGCCACTCAGACTCACGACATTATTCCCACTGTTTTGCTTCTCACCTTAATCAGGATGTGATCTTTCCTTAGCTGAAAATTTTGTCAATCTTCAAATTTGTTTCCTTTTCCGTGGAAGGACGGGCCTTATACTTGCGGGTAACCTCATGTATCTCAGTTGTGGTAAGGGATCAGTTTTTTCCATTTCCACGGAAGGAAGGGCTTTACACCGGCAGGTAATTCATGCATTTCAGTTGTGTTAAGGGCCTTCATTTATCGTCTCGGACAAGATCGAAACTCCACATCATCTCAAGACTTTGCGGTGTTGTCCGAGTATTATCCTCCAAGGGCACTCTTACTGGTGTAAAATGAATCTGATGGTCCTCTTTATCCCCTCATCAACTCCTTCGTCTACTTGGGTCTTTTCTTATCTCGCCCTATCTTTTTTTGTCATCGGTTATTCAGTGTCACTTCTAGTCATTACCTTGCATTTATATGGAGGGAGGGTCAAATCTATTTCCATGTTGGGCACCCCGGCCCTATATTATTAGGTCCTTTCTCGGGACCTTTTCCCATAGTTGGCCTATTTGATGTTAGGCTTAAACGATCGATTTACGTAGCTGAATTTGGGATGAGCGCGCGAATGAAGGGGCAAGAGAACAAATTCGAGCATCCCATTTTCAGCACACTACTGCATTTACTGGATGCCGTGGTCGTAAGCAAATTAATGAAAGGGTTTAACGTTAATTTACTGGTTTCAAAATTACAATTCAATATTTCTGTTGGGGCTATTACTAGAAGAAGGTCTCTGCCGACTATCCGAAGGTTCGCAGCTGACGCTTTAAGCCCTTTTGTGACTCCCCACCTCCTCAATGAAATTAATTATTAGGTTTACCCTATTTAAAGTAGAATAATGCTTTTTAGAAAACGCCTCGGTGGCACAATGGGTAGCGTGCTCGGTAAATGCGTCAATGTTTCTAGGTTCGATACTAGTGGACCGAGGTGGGTTGGCTTCTTTCGGCGGAGAGACACCTCGAGTGCGCCTTCTTTCAGGTGAGAAGTAAAACCGAGGTCCCGTGTAGTGTACGATGACATTTACACGTAAGGGAACCCTCTCTACTATGCAACCGGTAGATGAGGCAATATTCCCAGGTGTAGGAGCTCGCCCCCAGGCGTCGGTGGAGTGTTCCAACGAATAGTAGACCGACGATAAATAAGCATAGGGGTTGCAGCTTTGGTCTACACTCGGCTGCCGAAAAATACCGTTCGATATATCGTCCATTCAGAGGGACAAGATGGGTATCCTACCGTGCCGTAGGCGGGATAAGGGTTAGGAGTTGCTGTGTAGTTATAACGCATCTCATTTTCACTGTAGTACCAGCTTCCGTAGATTAATTATCAGTTGACCTTAGGTTCGCATCTGGAAACGTAATCGGACAGGAAGTAAATTTGTGGCTATCTGTAGATGAGTACTTCTATTGTCACCTGCCGTTGAATTCAAATCGCCTGTACTCTTTCATTTCGGTTGGTCCAGCTGTCCCATCAGTCGCTGCTGTTTCCCTGTTTGCTTAAAATGTGACACAGCGGGATTTCAGAAAGCTAAAATGAATTAGTATATTATTTTAGAATTTCAACATTTGATGACCATTGGTCAGTTACGTGTTGTGATGTTTTTTCATGTTTGTTTTGGGGCGAAGTTAATGCAAAAGCCTACAAATGTCTTTCCTTCGAAAGTCTTGAAATGAAGGTCCAAGTCTTATTAGCGACGGTTACTTTTTTCAAGGGTGGAAGAAATGCGTTGTTGTTGTTTGGTGGTGTTTTAGGGCCCTTCAACTACAAGGTCAGTAGAGCCCCGTCCACAGTGTAGTTCTGATGCAGGGACTGCACAGACATGCACAGAATGCGACGAATTTTGGATACTAGCGGTACCCAGTTTTTCCAAGCGGCCACCCATGTCAGTATGGGAAAGGCTTGTAAGAGTACGCAGGCGGGTAAGAGTACGCAGGGAAATTTCATGATGTTTGCAACATTGAAAAAAACTTCTTCTGTGACACTATAGTATGTCTATAACAGTAGAAGACACCATAGTTTCATCAATCTGCTCCTGTTCGTTTTCAAACTACTAGATAAAATATGCTTTTCTATGTTATTTTTACATTGTACAACTCTGGGTGTTTTGTGAATAGGCCCTATAATACGACAAACTATTGTTTATACCTATTCCATAATAAAGTACATTTCATGTGCAACAAAATGTAGTGGTTAGCCCTTCTCTGTCTATGACGTTTTGGCATCTATAGCCCATGCTGCAAAACACCACTGAGGAGGCCAAGAGTACGCAAGCATCAGATCAGAAGTATGAAAGCAGAGATCAGAAATCTTAACGTCTTCTCCTTTCAAAACTCGCTTAGAAGAAAAAGAAAAATGAAATTAGGGAAGGGAAAGGCAGAAAAAGCAAGTGAGAAAAAAATGAAGTCTGCAAAAAAGAAGTCAAATATGCATAGACAACTGAAATTTGGAAAGCATGACCAAGGCCCATCCACAAGTTCCACCCCAACAAGCCTTTCCAAAAATTATGATTCAATTATATGCCCTGGATACACGTTATGAGAAGAGGGAAAGAGGACCTCGTTAGGTGCATCCCAGGAATGCAGGTGGTCGGCAGCATCCGGGGTAGGGGAGACCAAAGCAGACGTGGGAACAGGCTGCCAGAGAGACATGGCAGTGTGCGGGGTGGACGAGGACGTGGTGGGCGACAGATGGGAGTGGAGGGCTAGAACCCACAGACCCAACCCCGCCGTTGGTAGGAGAAGGGTGCGATGATGATGATGCCCCAGATGTGGATGTTCATATTCTGAAAACTGGATTCAGTGTGGCATCTGCAAGGAGTGGTGGCATGAGAACTGCTCTGCTTATGAAGGCAGTGGGCCATTTGTTTGTGACTGTTGTTAGTGTATTCCCCTAACCACTCTACTTGCGTACTCTTGTCCTCCTGGTAGGCCAAGAGTATGCAAATACCATTTTTTTGCATTTTATTTTTCATTTATGTATGCCTTTTCACAAATTATTGAAACTTAGTCTAATGTTTCATAAAGGAATAAAGAATGTGTAATAAAATTTTGAAGTCTGTAACTTTGTTAGTTGAGGAGATCCACTTCATAATATTCTAAGTGCGCACTCTTACAAGCCTTTCCCATACTAACTGGGGTGCGTTGCTTAACTTCAGTGATCAGACGAGAACTGGTGTGTCCAACGCAATTCGCCGCTCCAGGAAGAAATGGGGAAAGGTGTCAGAGGAGGGCTTCTTCGCAGTTGTTGTGGTTTGTTGGAGTTTAAGGTCCCGTCAACTACAAGGTCATTAGAGACCCGTCCACTGTATAGTTCTGATGCATATACTGCACAGACACTACACTAATGCGACGATTATTGGGTATTAGCAGTACCCAGCTTTCCCGAGCGACCACCCATTTCAGTACTAACTGGGCTTGCGTTGCTTAACTTCAGTGATCAGACAAGAACTGGTGTGTCCAACGCAACTCGCCGCTCCCATGCTTCTTCGCAGGAAAAGCAGAATTTGACCCTGTGAATTTTGATGCTACTTTATCTTCAGGAAAGTTGCTGTGAAAGAACTGGATGCCTGATCCGCCCTAGGTCAGTGACTGATAACTATGGGGTTGGCATTTGTTCACTTTCAAAGGATGGTTCCATGTGATTAGCCTCGACTCATAAAACCCTTTCCATACGAAATAAAACTGTTGAAACAATTTCCATCTCGATGGTTAGTGAAAATGTTCCATAATTTGAGACTTACTTGGTAGAGTGCTGGCCTGAACATCACTGGTCCCATGTTCTTTCCTGAACCAAGGTGGGTTGGCTGGATTCGGGCGAGCGAGACGCTCCCATTGCATAGGAAGTAAAGTCGTGACCCCGTGTGAATTAACATCCATGTGAGTTTGGCAAAGTTTCCAGGTGGAGGAGCTCGCTCCCTGGAGTCGGTGGAGACAAAAGTGCCCCAACGGAGGAAATAGGCCGGCTATAAATAAGCATAAAGGTTGCAGCAATAGGATGACATCCACCTGCGTAAAACACCGTCATGCTCCCCAATGATCCAAAAATGGTTAGTGACGATGACTTTCAGTTCTAAGAGCTATTTACCGACGTCTGGGAACGAGAGGCTCCCTCCGAGAAGTGACCAATTGGTGTGATCAACTGTAGGGTTTACATTTGTTTTCCGCATATGAGATGCTCCTTCATGCACACTAGCTACATTGCACATGGCTTCTGACTTCATCGCATTCTCATCCAGGACGGTAGGGGTACACTTGAGGTTTCTTTCCTTCAGAGTGGTACGGAAGTAATGTACCTTCAGTCAGAAGTTCTCCTGTGCCCTGCCAATCACTGTATACACTGAATTTTCCAACAAAAAAGCCTTCATCTAACTGTTTTAATGGTAGTATAGTGAACTTAAAACCGAAATAGGTCTTTGAATTAAAAAAGCAACTCCTAGCCCTTTGCTCGCCGATGGCAGGGTCCGGTATCCATCTTGATCCTCTGAATGGACACAGGTGATAATTGGACGGTGTTTTTCCGCAGCCGGCTTCCGACCAAAGCTGCAACCCCTATGCTTACGTATATGCTTGGGCACACTACCGACGCCAGGTGGAGGCGAGCTCTTACACTTGGGAATTTTGCCTCATCTACCAGTTGCATGTAGAGAGGGTTCTTTTACGTGCAAATACCATCATCGTACACCTCACGGGACCTCGGTTTTACTTCTCATCCGAAAGAAGGCATGCTCGGGGGGGGGGGGCTCTCTCCCGCCCGAAAGAAACCAACCCACTTCAGTCCAGTATCGAAGCTGGAACCACTGACGCAGTTACCGAGCATGCTACTTACCCACTGAGCCACCGAAGCAGGTCTAAATAGGTCCTTGAATTAGATCTAGGGAAATACAGCAATTGAGATTAATTTGTCTTTCCGGTCCTTCAAAAAGGGACCATTGGTGATTTATCGTTAGCAATGGGACCAGTGGGTTTCATGAGGTCGTCACTGTAGTTGTCAGACGATGTAGGTCTGTCCAATACGGTCCCGGGTCTGTTGTTGACGTCCCGAGTATGTCAAAATTCATATATTAACTATGAAGTTTCACTCGTCAAAGGTCTGAACTATAAAAAGATGTCGTGATGGCATTTTCGAAACTTGCCACTTAATTGATTGGTGGTGCGATTGTCGTGAAGTAGTCGTGAAATTTTGGACATGCAATGTGTGGTGTGTGAGTGCAATATTTGGTTAATTTTCAAGCCGCCCATTATGCCCCCTCCCACTTTCCTTCTGCACTTTCTCTCTTTTAGGCCTGATGATATGAACTTTATCATCCTAGTAATAAATTTAACGTTGTACGTTTCGTGCCCTTCACACATAATTAATGAAGGTAAAACGCAAGTAGGCGGTAAAAGCACTTTTATAAAATCTAAGTGAAGTGAAATGAACCAATTTCTCAGTTTTCTGTTATTGTATTAAAGTACAACACACTATTTATTTAATGCACAAGTTAGTTGGAACACAGCAGATAATTAGCCCAAAACAGTGATATAATCATTGTGTCCCACGTAACCAGTGAACTGAACTCTGATCACCTTCCAATACACCTTTATCCAATACACACCATCTTGAATCTCAAGATCGATTCGTTTCGTTTGTGTTTTAGGGCCCTTCAACTACAATGGTCATTAGAGCCCCGTCCACTGTAAAGTTTTAATGCAGTCTGCACAGACACTACGCTGTGACAACGATTTTTGGGCAGGTTTTGTTTGTTGGTGTTTTAGGGCCCCGTCCACAGCATAGTTCTTGTGCAGAGACTGCACAGATACTACACTAATGTGACGATTTTTGGGTATTAGCAGTACCCAGTTTTCCCAAGCGGACACCCATGTCAGTACTAGCTGGGGTTGCGCCGCTTTACGTCAGTGATCAGATGAGAACTGGTGTGTCCAACGCAATTCGCCGCTCCCACGATTTTTGGGTATTAGCAGTACCCAGTTTTCCCAAGCGGACACCCATGTCAGTACTAGCTGGGGGTTGCGTTGCTTAACTTCAGTGATCAGACGAGAACTGGTGTGTCCAACGCAATGCAGCTGCTTCGTTCTAATGACCATATTATCCCAACTATGGCAGGGTTGGTCCTTATCGTTCTTGTCGTTTTCATCCCACATACTGTCAGGCGCCACCTTTTATTCTCCATACATTTTATCTAGGAGCTAGCATCCAATAGGCCTAAGATCTACTAAGGTCGGCAAGGCTGGTCAGACGTCGATTTTTCGTGTCTCAGATCGAGGCCCTGTGCTTTCAAATTTCTGAGACTTTTCGACAACAAAAGTTTTGGCAAATAATTTGGAGCCCCAATACCCGCATACGGTCTGGAATATCCCTGTTGCTTATTACTGTTGTGCAATAGGTCAGACACCATGCAATATTATAACTAACAAAGCATTAATTTTCCTGCCAAGGTTGGGTAGGCCGACATCCCACCACAGACAACCCAGCCAATATTCCTGAGTGTTCCAGACTCCTGGCTGGGTAGCCCCCAGTCAAGACCATGTTCAGTGGACCCACAGACCCGACCCTGCCACAGGCTAGATAAGGGTATGATGATGATTTTGGAGCCTCCGATAATGAGGTTTTCTGGCCCCGCAAAAACCTCCAACTGGCCGTGGAGGTGAGTGATCCCACATCATGGCTCCCAATCCCAAATATACCTCTAAAATATTAATTTCTAACTATTCACCTTAGCCACTGCATACGTGCACCTAAGCAGTCGAATTTCTGCTCTGCTACTCCGTATTGATCAGGGCAGGTGGAAGTGGGCCTTCAGAGCGTGCAGAGTCTTTGCATATACTACACTGTTACGAAGATTTTTGGATATTAGCAGTACCCAGTGTTCCCAAGCGGCCACCCATGCTAGCACTAGCTGGGGTTGCGTAACTTCAGTGATAAGACGATCAAGATCAATCCTTACCGGATGTTCATCGCCATCTTTCTGGCTTTTGGAATTTCTGTTTTTTCTTGTCGTTTATTTTTCTGTCGTTTAACTGGTGTGATCTTAGTGCGGATCCCAGGCCCGATTGGTCAGGGACATTATATCCCTGCGTTTTTCTAAGAAGTGATTAAAATGGTTTTGACATCAGGAAGAGGCAAATACCAGTCGCGGTTCCAAGGTCTGACTTCGCCCTCACCCTCCTGGGAAATTTATGTTGGAAAGTGAAAATGTTGAGGTCCTAGTGCGTAAGTTCCATTCTTACCGAAGCGGGGTTCATGCAATGTTCATGGAATGGAAGAACCAGGGCGGGAAATATAAAATAAACAAATAAAACCCAGTGAATTCATTAGGATGCCCTTACGCTACAACCCACAAAAGGATAATCCACCTCAGGGGGCCTTTTATATGGGTCTGTAGACACATGTTCGATCCTTTACGAGTTGGGTGGCTTGCTTTGCTTTAGTAGGGAAGAAGCCCTAAGTGCGCTTTTCTTGCGATGGATTTCATCCCATATGGGTGTGTACGATGCCACCATTGCAACAAAAAGAACCTTTTCTGTATGGATTAAAATTTACGTGCTGATCGGCAAATTCATGTTAATTCAGTCGATAAAATCGGTAATAAAGATGCTAACGTTAAATAGCCTACCAAGCAGACCAAAGGGCAACACGAATTACTATCATATTTACGAAAATAAATCAAGATATCGGTGTGCGATAAAAGTGGGGTACTACACTAGTTTCCGAGTCTAACTGGATTGAAATTCTGGAAATTTGGACCTTCTCAAGATGCAGTCTTCTCACTGTCGCAAACTTGTCTTCCTAAAATAGGGTCAGGGTGAAAAAACGGACATTTTGCGCGTTTTATTTTTGGCACCTCTCTTTTGCGCGAAAAGGACCATTAGTGAGCAGTTATAGTCGTGGAAATAAACCTACCTTAAGGTTTCCCTTTGGTCATGGTTAGGATCGAACCCCGCGATTAAGTCTTGAGGTCTTGAATGTCCCCATCCTTTTTATTTGAACCATTTTCTCGCCTATGGTTGGTTTGGGTGCCCATTTTTTGTCCTATTCCGATAAATGAGCGTTCTGTTAGACGGCATATCACGCAGCCGGTTGCCAACCTAATGCTGCAACAACCTCTATGCTTATTTATCGTCGATCTATTTGATTCATTGGGGCACTTCTTCCTCCACTGACGCCAGAGAGCAAGGTCCCATACCTGGAAAAGTTTGTACCTACCTACACGTATTGTATTTTTTTACTTCATGTAGTAAAGGTTGTTTGGCGTTCAGGTGACACCTGACTTCCTATTCGGCAAGATGTACAATAGGGGTTCCTCTCTCTTGCCTGATAGGGCCTAGAAGACAACCGCCTCGGTCTAAGGTTGAGCCTGAAACTACTGGCGCAGTAGGCCCGCACGCTACCTCAGCATGCCAAGTTGCACGCCGTGCATAATATTCCTTAAAATAATCAAGTTCATAAGAAGGGAGGTAGAAACTATTTGGTGATTTAGTTTGTCCACCCGCTCAACGCGCCCTTCAGAACTTCTTAGAGCGAAGCATTCTTAATATACATGTGTTATAGTGTGTCCATTTTCATTCTTTCCTCGTGAGAGAAAAAAAGCAACTCCTAACCCTCTTCCAGCCCATGACAGGGTCGGGTACCCATCTTGTCCCTCTGAATGGACACAAGGGCGATATATTGGACATGGGTTTCCACAGCCGGTTGCCCACCAAAGCTGCAACCCCTATGCTTATTTATCGTCGGTCTACTGTTCGTTGGAGCACTCCACCGACGCCTGGGGGCGAGCTCCTATACCTGGGAATTTTGCCTCATCTGCCGGTTGCATAGCATAGAGGATTCTTTGACGTGCAAATGCTATCGTACACCACACGGGACCTCGGTTTTACTTCTCGTTCGAAAGAAGGCGCACTCGGGGCGTCTCTCTCGCCCGAAAGAAGCCAACCCACCTCGGCCCAGTATCGAACCTAGAACTCCTGACGCAGTTACCAAACGTACTACCCACTGCGCCTTTCCTCTTGAGAGAATTCGCCAAAATTCGACAATGGCCCATTGGGGGAAGGCACGTAGTTATAATATTATAAAACAGAAGCTTCGAACATTCGACCCATGAAAACGATCTATTCGGCTTTCCGTACCTCGTACTCATCCGAGTTTGGGACCATTGAATTAAAATATGCCTTCATCAGGTTCGGTGAATGGAATAGGTTTATAGGGTGGCTAGTTGAGGTCATGGGATGTCAATTTATTTTTACCTGTCTTACTCTAACTTCCATCCCTGCTTAGAAACCCTCTATGTTCTACGATTGACCTGCAAAATTGGCGACGGCGGTGTCTTACAAGAACAGTCTAGGGCCGTATCTTAAATTATTTTGTCATTACCTTCAGTGTTCCTTCTCCCCGCATTAGGTTTGTTTGACCTCATTGTATATTTAGTTAGTTGCTCACACCCCCCACACACGCACACCTAAACACATTTTGAGGGAAGCGCGACGACCACTCGTATTTGGACATCATAAGATAGTTGGCCTTGACCTGTGCCGCATCCTTTTACATAATAACATGTCCGTTAGAATTAAAAGTATGCTGTGATTTTTAAATTTTACGCCCCCATTGTCACGCTGAATGACCCTTGTTGAGGTGCTAATATGAGTGTGAAGGTATCGTTTGTTACGATGGTCCTTACAGCAATGTGACCTTAGCAGAGAGAACTGTGAGGATGCAAGCGATGAAATATTTTAGAAGATTTCGTATGGAGAAAAACTTGCCCCGTTTGAAGATTGAAATATAGAAAGGACAGTTAGAAAGACAATTGATGCGAGAGAGGGTGCAGTTTGGTCGTCTTACCTGAGTGAAAGAAATGCATCTGACTAATGGACCTCTGATCATCATTTACGCCCTAATCATCACTCGTTGTCAGTTTAAAAATCCAACCTTTTTTTTTTCTTTACTACTTTTATCTTAGTACAGGATAGTATAAATGGCGTTGGCACCGAGACTAGGATTTATCATCTTCGTAGCGTTTCTAGAAAGTTTGTTTCTGGATTCGGCTTCGCGTCTCTTGTGGCCGGGGCAAACGGTATTTTCCCCATCAGATCTGCACCCCTATTCGAGAGATCGTGTTGTTGAGACATCTCTATAGGAGTCTTCCTTAAGTTGTTATTCATTGGTGTGTCTAACACAGACGAATGGAGTTACGGCGCTTCATCTTGGGTAACTGCGTGGCATGTGCTGTGCTCATCTTCTCAACATTCAACTTCTCTCATTCTTAGGCTTCTTTTCACTTTCTGTCTTCATCTCTCCTTCCACAATTAATAAAAATATCTTCCTCTTGGCATATTAATCCTATTTTCGTAGTTAACATTCATGTGATATTATGTTGAACTATTTCCGAAACCTTGGTAGGGGTGCCGGACTTGGGTGCAATATCGAAGTTGCTAAGATAAAGAAGGAATTTTGATTGAAACGCTGTACAATAGACGCAAAAGTGTAAGGCAAGGCGCAAAAAGAGGCCGCAGGGTGACGCAGCCCTGCGAAATTCTGCTAGCAGGCAATCACTGTTACGTTGAAAGCCATTTTAGTTGACGCAAATTGCAAACCAGTATGTTGAAAAACTGCGATTTAATGTGTGGTGATTGCCTGCTAGCAGAATTTCGCAGGGCTGCGTTACGCTGCGTCACCCTGCGGCCTCATTTTGCGCCTTGCCTAACTGTAGCAAAGTGTAGCCAGGTGCAGCCAAGTGGCGTTGGACACACCAGATCCTGTGAGATCACTGAAGTTAAGCAGCGCAAACCCACTGTAGTACCAACATGGGTGCTTGGTAAAGAACGTTGAGTGCTGCAAATTTCCCCTATCCGACGTCCTCTACACCTGCCTCCTCATCTCCCGCGAGCAGCCTACTAAGGCAAGGCGCAAAATGAGACGCAGGGTGACGCAGGTGGCGAAGGTGACGCAGGGTGTAGCAGCCCTGCGAAATTCTGCTAGTAGGCAATCACCGCACATTGAATCGCAGTTTTTCACCATACTTGCATCAAATAAGTTGTCACGCCAACTTCACTTAGGAAACTGCGGCATTGGCACTGCGCTTCGCAGGGTCCCGTGGCGCAGGCACTGAGTCACGTCACCCGTGACTTAACATGCGCAACTACATACTAGCATGTGAGCCGCAGAAATTTATGGTGAGTCACCCTGCGTCACCTGCGGAGACTGCGTCTCATTTTGAGCTTGGCTTAAGGGTTCGTCCTGTTATGGCTGCTTGGCTTACTCCCCAACCCATGAAATTAATCCAGTAAAGGGTCACAAAGGGTAAGTCCTCCCACAGTAAGTCCACACAGGCAATCAGTCTGTGAGGCAATCGGACTGTGAGGGAGTAGTTCTACCTTTTCCAACCACCCCACCCCCCCTCTCTCATGGATATTTTTGGTTGACGATGCAAGTATTTTATGAATGGTCCCCCATTTTTTTTTTAGAGTTCAAGAATAGTATTGCAACTTACGGTGCAGGGAAGTCGTAACCCCACCAATGCCGTCTTAACAGCATTACGGGCTTCTCGGGAAAACCAGTATCCTGGGGCCTCTGGACAAATCAATGTGCTGGGGCTCCTAAGACACCCACTCGCAGCAATAAAATGTAAATGGTCGTTTACATAGAACTACTTTCAACGTCAAATATATTTACTATGTAGTAGTATTTACTTATGGCAAGTCACTTGACATACAGAGATTATTGACGGTGCAGTGAGTATCACGCTTGGTAACTACGTCATGGTAGTTCTAGGTTCCATGCTGGACCGAGGTGCGCTGGCTTTATTCGGACGAGGGAGGCCCCGAGTGCGCTTTCTTTCGGATGAAAAGTGAGCGGAGGTCCCGTGTGGTGCACGGTGGCATTTGCACGTAAAAGAACCCTCTGTACTATGCAACGGGTAGATGAGGCAAAATTTCCAGGCGTAGGAGCTCTCCCACTTGGCGTCGCTGGAGTTTCCCAACGAACAGTAGACCGACGATAAATAAGGATAGAGGCTGCAGCTTTGGTCGGCAACCGGCTGCAGAAAAACACTGTCCTGTATATCGCCCTTGTGTCCATTCAGAGGGACAAGATGTGTGCCCGACCCTGCCATAGGCGGGAAAGCGAGGAGCAGCTGTATTGCGTTGGACACCAGTTCTCGTCTGATCCCTGAAGTTAAGCAACGCAACCACAGCTAGCACTATCATGGGTAACCGTTTGGGAAAACTGGGTACTGCTAATACCCAAAAATTATAATTATCGTAAAAGGGTAGCGGGTGTGTGCAGGCTCTGCATTACAACTGCGCAGTGGACGAGACTCAACCCCCCCCCCCCCCCCCCCCCCCCTCTGACGAAAATCCTGGATCCGCCACTGGTGGCAGGTGATTATTTAGAATAGTGCTGTATATAGAAATGCAGATATTTTTAACCATGCTGACCACACGATATTTGGCGAGAAGGCTTTGACTGCTCACTGGCACCAACATTTAAACTGGTGGATTTTGTTTCATTGATGTTTCAGGGCCCTTCAACTACATGATCGTTACGACTTTTGGGTCCTAGCAGTATCCAGTTTTCCCAATCAATCACCCATGTTAGTAGAAGCTAGGGTTGGGTTGCTTAACTTCAGTGGTCAGACGAGAACTGGTGTATCGAACGCAATAAGCCGCTCCAACAAGGCTGAAGAAAAGTAGGAATGTGACGAAAAAAGGATTCTTATATCGGGACCAATGCTGCAGAAAAAAGCCCCTCAGTGTTGCCACCTCTTTGCAAACAACTGCTAATCCTATGGCAGGGCAGGGTACCCATCTTGCCTCTCTGAATTGACGCAAAAACAATGTATTGGACTCTGTTTTTCCGCAGCCGATTGCCGACCAAAGCTGCAATCCCTATGCTTATTTATCGTCAGTCTACTATTCATTGGGGCACTCTATGGACGCCAAGGGGCGAGATCCTACACCTGGAAATTTTGCCTCATCTACTCGTTGCAAAGTAGAAAGGGTTCTTTTACGTGCAAATGCGACCGTACACCACATGGGACCTCGGTTTTACTTCTCATCTGAAAGAAGGCGAATTTGGGGCCTCTCTCCCACCCGCAAGCAACCAATACACCTCGATCCAGTATCGAAGCTAGAACTACTGACGCAGTTACCGAGCGAGCTACCCACTGCGCCATCGAGGCGGGCTGTTACCACCTCCTTGAGAATTGAAAATTTTAAGGCTATCAAGGAATGGCTTGAACGATTTGGGAAAAGGCACAATAGACCGTCTATTCATTTTTCTGAATTGTGTTGGGAATCAGTAGAAGCACATCATCATCATACCTTCATCTCTCCTGTGGCAGGGTTGGGTCTGCGGGTCGTTGCCATCCACTCCCATATCCTGATGAACAACCTGTTCCTAAGTCTGCTTTGGTCTCCCCCTGCCCCGGGTGCTCCCAACCACATGCATTCCGGTAATGCATGGACCCAACGAACTCCTCCTCTCTCCTCATTACAGGAATCAGAAGCTGACACTATTCCATTCCATTGCCTCACCTTGATACAATGAGCAACTGTCTACATTGAGCACTTTTGAGTATAACGGCAGGTGCGCAATGTAGACAGGTTTTACCGTACTAACCTTTTCCCGCCTATGGCAGGAGAATGGGACAAGCAGCTGTATTGCACTGGACATACAACTTCTCGTTTGATCACTGAAGTTAAGCAACGCAACCCCAGATGGTACTAACATGGGTGACCGCATGGGAACACTGGGTACTGCTAATACCCAAAAGTCGTCGTAACAGCGTAGTGTCTGTGCAGACTCTGTATTAGACTACTTGTTGTTGATGTTTGTTGGTGTTTTAGGGCCCTTCAACTACAAAGGTCATTAGAGCCCCGTCCACAGCATAGTTCTTATGCAGAGACTGCACAGACACTACACTAATGCGACGATTTTTGGGTATTAGCAGTACCCAGTTTTCCCAAGCGGCCACCCATGTCAGTACTAGCTGGGGTTGCGCTGCTTTTCTTCAGTGATCAGACGAGAACTGGTGTGTCCAACGCAATTCGCCGCTCCCATATTAGACTACGCAGTAGACGGGGCTCTAATGACCGTTGTAGTTGAAGGGTCCTAGAACACCAACGAAACAAATTGACGAATGGCTATCCGACCCTGTTGTAGGCGGAAATGTTAATAAATGGTGACGATGATGGCTCTGCATAGGCTCTTTGTGTGACCTTTGTGGCCCTCCTTGTTGTAGAATATGATCTGTAAAGTGTGTACTGTAAGAACGTTATAACAGTTACCATTAATTGTAATTAATGTAAATAGCAGTTATCAAGTTCTTACCAATGTATATCTGTGATTATCATTTTATATACCTCTCATATTTAAAATTTATATATTTTTGATAGGTTGCTCGGGTAGGCCCCTACCTGTCTGGTTTCACCCCTTTCATTCAGTGTTATGCTTGAGTAAGATCTCTCCTTGAGAATATGTAAGAACTGTGTGGTTCCGATTTTCTTCCTCTAATTTATGGATGAAATTAAATACGATGCTGTCATCAAATATTAATCGAGTCAATATCATGCGTTGTTGAATTGAAATAGCCCCATCATCAGCCGATTTGAACCAGCGTGTACCCCTTTCCTCTTCCTTCACGCTTCCCTACTTCCCGCCCGTCCCCGGATATGTCTCTAGATTTTGTATTTATATGGTGATAGAATATATAATGAGTATTTGAATGAAACATTGGCAGTAGAATCCCTGGTTATAACAGGTGAAATCAATATGACGACACGAATCCTGCAAGTGCTACGCGGAATTGACGAAAATAGACTTCATTTCGTATACAAAAGTTTGACCACTGTCAATCAGCAGGTGTCCACAGGTGCGCATCTGTCTACGGCATGCTAATTCGGAGCGCTAATAATATGTTGAGGTGCGCTGCCTGCTTATTTTGTATGGTGCCAACGCTGACGTTTGCAGTCAACCCTCTACTTGGTAATGCAGTACATTTTTATCGGACTTATGGTACTCAAGTTCGTCTCTGGCTCTGGTCAGTAGTTTCTTTCTTTCTCAAATAGAAAGAGTTTATAAGAGAGTGTCAAGTTTTCCTGTTGTCCTCGGATTAGAACTAGGACCGTACCGGGAGCGGCGAATTGCGTTGAACACACCAGTTCTCGTCTGGTCACTGAAGTTAAGCAGCGCAATCCCGGCTAGTACTGACATGGGTGGCCGCTTGGGAAAACTGGGTACTGCTAATACCCCAAAATAGTCGCATTAGTGTAGCGTCTGTGCAGTCTCTGCATAAGAACTATGTTGTAGACGGGGCTCTAATGACCTTGCAGTTGAAGGGCCCTAAAACACCAACAAACAACAACAAATTGGACCGTACCAAGGCGGTGTGGAGTTTGAAATGGCATCTGTGCACGTAAAGACGCCCCTACAGAATAACTTGGAGTGGGGTACACGCCGGGTGTGCACTGTGCTCTGCTTGAGGACGATTAATGCCATACGACGTCAGGGGAGCGGCTGTATTGCGTTGGACACACCAGTTCTTGCCTGATCACTGAAGTTGCGCAATGCAACCCCAGCTAGTACTAGCATGGGCGACCGATTGGGAACACTGGGTACTGCTAATACTCAAAAAACGTCGTAAGAACGTAGCCTGGACAGACTCTGCATTAGAACTACGCAGTATCCGGGGCTCTAATGACCGTTGCGGTTGAAGGGCAGGGAGCGGCTTATTGCGTTGGGTACGCCAGTTCTCGCCTGATCACTGAAGTTAAGCAACGCAATCCCAGTTAGTACTGTCATGGGTGGCCACTTGGGAAAACTGGGTACCGCTATTACCCCAAAATCGTCGCATTAGTTTATCATAGTGTCTGTGCAGTCTCGGCATTTGAACTATGCAGTGGACGGGGCTGTAGTGACCTTCTAGTTGAAAGGCCCTAAAATTTCAATGAACCAACCAAAAAAATGTTGAAGGGCCCTAAAACACCAACGAAACTAATAAGACGGTAGGATGTTTATTTTACTGTGCCACGCAGTTTTAAATTCTGGATACAACAGGTGGCTTTGGTGATACTAACGGGTGGAACTATTCTTTATGATTACATGACTGAGAATTGAACTCGGGTTGTCCACACACTGGGAACAGGGAACCAATTTAACGTATAATTTATCCTCGGTCAGAGAGATCTACGTCCAGTTTATTATAAAATATGGCAATTATTTGGAATAAGTAGCAGTAACACAGCAATATTAGCCTGGGGTGGGTTGATGGAAATTTTCGAAACGCCCTATTTGCACCCCCGAAACTGCTGATACAGTGTGCCATAAAATAGTATATCACTGGCAATAGTAATTGATTTCAAACGAATATAAATACTTTTAGGAAGAGATATCAAGTGTGGAATATTTTAAATATCATATTTGTGAAGTAGGTTTATATATGAAAAAAAAATGGAGAAGGGTGAGTGAGAGTGAGAAGAAGGGAATGGTGAAAGGTGGGAGAGAAGTTGAGGTGGACGGGTGAGGACACATTGAGAGGATATAAAATAAATTTAACATCTAATTGTGATCGACTAGGCGTCATTTTAATTTATCAGGGGGTGGAGTGTGCTGAGGGAAGATATTTTTTTTTACTCATAAATTTGAGATGCCTCTAAAGCATGAGTTTTGGTTGTTGACATAATGTGGGGTGAGGTGTGAAGATGGGTGGGGTAAAATAGGCAATCCTCCGAATATGATTTTGGCATACTTGTGTGAAAAGATAGTTGGCAAACAACGGATCAGAGCGCCGCATGGCATTTCTCTCCTCTGTAGTTTTTCGTTAGCCGCGCTTGTTCACTACATTAGTCTTATCTAGGCAAGTAAATAAAAATTGCATAACTTCGGGTAACGCAGAATTGCCAAAAAAAAAGTGTCGGGTTGTGTGGTGATGGTGTGGTGTGTAGACTTACCTTTCTCTCTCTCTTTCTTGGCCACCATTTTAGCAACCTTGTGTAGGCCTACGGGTCTTCATATTTCTTTTTTTATTAATTGATAAAAAATATGGACGTGTTGTCACGTGACTTGGAGGAGGGTGCTTTCTAACACTCATCTATCATAGATATTTATGCTCTAGGACCACCTTCCGCTTCCGGACAATCTCTGTACGCTTCTCAGAGTAAATATATAATAACGGATATCGATATTGGATTTTTATTACGTGCCATTTTTTTTGACTTTTTTTCGTGTATGTTATTTATTTAATATCGGTAATATTTAGATTCGATTATTAAATATTTAAAAATAATTTTATATAACGTTTTTAATTTGTAATATTTGGAAATGTCTAATATTGAACCCAAATTGAATCTAAATTTCCTACATGCGAAATTATTAACATTATAAATCAAATTTTGATTTTAAATTCAAATAGTTGGATTTTTATTAATTTTTTTTTTTAAAAAAAGTATTGCACATGCGCAGAATGAAGCTATACATTTTTAATGCGAACCAACATTTTGTGAGTGTGGTCATCTCTGTCTTAAAAATTTCTAACTGAATAGGAGTTTATATTTTTGGATGGCGTGTGACGTCACTAGTGAATATCTGTTAATTACGTTAATTTAGTTAAATAACTGAAATTGTAGCCCGTCTTTAACTTTTCTCGGAAATGTTTGTTGCAAGACCTGAAACTGATATTATATTTTGAGCTGTATGTCTCCAACATTTGAAACCAAAATTTAAGTTGTACTAACGACAGTATTGCGTGGGTGTGCATAATTTAGAATATCATTTAATCAAATTAGCACGTCGTTTATTTACGTTAGCTCTAACTAGATAGTAGATCTTCATATTCGGACGAAACGGGACGGGGACGGCTTCTTGAAGGTCAATCCTTATGTAGTGTTTTTTTTTCTCTCGTCTTTGACAGTTGGCTTCAAACTTGGAGATCGTAGCCAAATTATTGGGACATATTCTTATATCTTATTTTTACATGCACGCGCACACATACCGCCGTCATCTCGACGTTTGACCGTTGCTAGCACGTGTCCAGCTGATGAAGGTAGGCCTGCTATTTTCAACACATTTATTAAAATTTATTGTTCCGTACTTAATTTTTTTATTGCGTGGAGAAAAAAAATTGTTATTTATTGCTTTTAATTGAAGATGACAAATTTTCTTCAACTGTCCCGTTTGAGAATCTGTTTTTAAGATATTTTTTTATTTGGGGACTCCTACCATCATAGGAGTTTTAATTCAGAAACTGATACATTACGCGATTAGGTTCCTCTGTCATTTATTTGGGCTAATTGCGCCAAAATATTGAAACTAAAATTTCAAGGTGATGAATTGATTCGAAATAATTGACCGACATGTCCTCTTTTTAAGAGGACATGTCTTAAAAAGAGGACATGTCGGTTCGAGTTATAGCTTATGTTTCCGGATAAGTAATTAAATTTTACTGCAAGATTTTATTGAGATAATTTCGGGGGATGAGTCCAGCTGATGAGGTTCATCGCATCCGTCCTGTAATAAAAATTAAGAAATTAAATTTAAATTAGTAGTACGTAAAGCAAAATTAATCATTTCTTAACCATGCAGTGCTAAATGTCCGAATTTGATTTAAAATCTTTTGTTTTTCTTTCAAAATTTTAATATTTTAGTTAACCCTCTTTTTGATTTAAAAATTTATATTGGAAATTAAGAGGCTTCAGTTTGAAATCCTAGTGGTCAGTGACGGTATCGATCCCATTTCCTTCTAGTTTCTCTGCACCAAGTCCACAATTATCAGCACCAAGTCAAATCTTTGACTCCATGATGTACAGTTTGTCGGACACCAGAGGACATACCTAACAATCTAATAATTTATTCTGATCACATTTTCCCATTTTGGTCAGTTTTCTCTCTCTGTGTGGTCAAGTCATTCATGAATATAGACTAAATGACTTTTCTAAGAATGCCAATTTCACAAGAAGATGGAGAAGGTGTGGGTGAGAAGACGAGTGAGGTGGAGTGGGGGTGACGGATAGTAGTTTCATGCCTGGATACACTACAAGAGGCGCTACAGAAAACGATTTTTTCCAAGAAAATCACTGATTTTCAGAAATCGTATGTCCCATGTGACCCTTGACAGCTGTCAATTTTAAATCCACTTAAAACTCCTCCGATTGGCAGTTTCTGGCATCTTGCGAGCCACCCAGTCCCTTTTACCCTTTCGTTCTCCCTATCATAAATAAATCATGTGGAGAAAATTTCGGGTTTAAAATACAGTCTTATATTCGGAATGTTTTGAATGGTTCTGAAATAGCTTTATTGATGTCTCTTCGATAGAAGGTCCATCTCATACATTGGGTCCTTATGTAAATTGTCATCAAGCCAATGATTGATGTCAAAATTGCCAAATTCGAGGATTTTCTTAAAACTTAAGAAAGCAGAGATTTAAGATGCAAGGACTACACAAAAGGACCTCTATACCATGCAGTGGCGTAGCCAGGATTTTCTGAGGGGGGATATGACTCGATAGGGTGTATACCTCTTCGTTATATTCGAGGCCCAAGGGGGGGGGGTTAACCCACCAAACACCCCCCCCCCCCCTTGGCTGCGCCACTGATACCATGACAATATGCGTGACACCACTTGGACAATGTTAGGGCCCACCTAAGCCTTCGAAGAAGTGAGCAGAATTTGACGAAAAACTAACATTAGCTTGCTGGTAAGTGTCCTTGGTGACCCAAATGAAGACTTTTACCCCAAATTACGTGAGGGTAAACCTGGAATTATGCCGTCTTTTCATGGAACGAAACTGAATACTGAAGTGTCAAAGGATCGTGCCGTAGTCTTAGCAGTTGTTTAGGTTAAAGCCCTTTTACAGTCCTGGTGAAATGCTGCTTTCAGTTTTGTCCGCCTCAGTGGCTCAGCGATTGTCCGTGTTGCAGGTTCAATCCTAGTCGATATGAGTAGTTTATATCGGGCGTTAGGAAGAGAGGCCCGTCCCGTATAGTGTCTGCACGCGATGTCACTACTGCACGTAAAAAATACATGTTGATCGGCAAAGTTTCCAAGTGTAAAAGGTCGCCCCTGGCATTTGTGGGAGGAACAGCTCATTGTGTTGGACACACCAGTTCTTGTCTGATCACTGTAGTTAAGTAACGCCATGGGTGGCCGCTTGGGAACACCGGGTACTGCTAATACCCAAAAATCGTCGCATTAGTGTGGTGTCTGTGCAGTCTCTGCATAAGAACTATGCTGTGGACGGGGCTCTAATGACCTTTGTAGTTGAAGGGCCCTAAAACAACAACAACAACAACAACTTGGGAACACCGGGTACTGCTAATATCCAATAATCGTCGCATTAGTGTAGTGTCTGTGCAGTCTCTGCATAAGAACCATGCTGCGGACGGGGCTCTAATGACCTTGTAGTTGAAGGGCCCTAAAACACCAATGAAACAAAAAAAGGCATCTGTGGAGGAATGAGAAACTGCCCCAACTCAGAATAACTCAACGTTAAATAAACATAGGGGTCGCAGCATTAGGTTGACAACTGGCTGCGAAAAAAAGTACTGTCCCCAACAAATCGCTCATGCATCCCAATGGGACAAAAATGGGCATCCAGCCCTGCCATAGACGGGAGAAGGGTTGATGATGGAACAAAGGTGTTTATATATCTTTTCAGATGTCCAAGCTACCTCTTTTTAAGGGCAGGTTCTTTAAAAGTTTTTTAAAATTGAAATTCTACCCACAGTATGTGAAGAAAAGTATACTTTAACCTTCATCTTTGGCCATCATTCGCATTGCCTCCTCCACACTTCTTCGAAAATAAATACCATAAAATTAATCAAGAAAGTTTAGATAGATAGGTTATATTTAGGATATTCTTTCGTCCTCCTTCCTCCATCGTCTTCTTTTTCTCCATGCAGTGTCCACCCTCTCCCTTCTCTCTCAGCACCTCCTGTCTCAATCCCTAAATGCAATCTTGCGCCATAGGTGCAAACGTGTGTTATGTTCGTCAAGAGTTGTGAGGTTTTTTTCTTCCCCCCCTTCTACTTTCATTTGTGATCTTTTCTCATGTCGCTGAATTGTGGTGTTGTCATCTGTACTCTGAAATGATTGGACCGTGTTTTGGGACAGAGAAAACTCATTTAATAAATTTGACATTTTATGGTCTTTGCGTGCATGGGCTGACTATGGATACCACTGAGTTGTTGTCATCCACCACACGCACTCACTCTCTCAGACACTGCTATTAGTTATGTGTGTCCTTCTTCTTCTTCTTGCCGGATGTGAAATGTTATCATTTTTCGTGAAAAGGTGATGGGGGTGAGGTAGCAGGAGGGTGGTGGTCGTAGAAAGGGTGCGTGTGGGCGGAGGAAGACGACTAATTCCACTGGATATCAAACTTCAATATAAGGCATATTTTTATGACTTTGTATCATTTAGTCATCCCATGGAAAGAGAGTGAGAGGATACACACACAAACGTAGTGAAGGTGGTGTTAATTTTATGACCCTGACTTATTTCTCCCCTTCTACCCACCTCTGGTGGTGGACTTACATATACACTTTCTCCAACCCCTTTCACGTCCCTCCCCCCTTTTAGTTTCGCCAGCCTCCTGAATTTCAGATGTAATTAGTAATTTTCGTAATTTAGGTCTGAATTTGACAACATCATGTCTCTAGCAACATTTGTCGGTGTTGACAGTGTATCAGGACCTAATGGATAGACCTCCTTTGGGACCTCTTTTCCATCGTTCAATGATGTCATTAATGAATCTATGTCATAAATGTGACTTAAAATTTACCGCCATAGTATACTTTGATAATTAAATTACCGCAGATAAATTTTACTGATTTTTTTTTAAAAAACTTTATTAATTTTTCTATGGATCTCCTGTTTATACCCTCCTCACCCCTTACATTCAGAGGTCTAAAGGTTTGAAACGTGCAGGTGACATCACATGGGCGCACATCTTTTACATCCTACGTGACGAAAGGCCCAGGTTTAGTCTCATTTCGCCATTATCGACGTAGACCGGGACCGGCTTATTGCGTTGGACACACCAGGTCTCGTCTGATCCCTGAAGTTAAGCAACGCAACCCCAGATAGTACTGACGTAGGTGGCCGCTTGAGAAAACTGGGTACTGCTAATACCCAAGAATCGTCGCATTAGTGTAGTGTCTGTGCTGTCTCTGCAGTAGAACTATGCAGTGGACGGGGCTCTAATGATCTTGTAGTTGAAGGGCCAACGAAACCAAAATAATCGACATAGACTAGGGGATGTGAGCCTCCATACGTTGAGCTCGAGAGTCTAGTGCGGAGTCTACTCAGACTAAGAATGTCTATTTTATAACATTATCATTAATAACTTCAGGCGCCTATTTTTGTCGTATTGGACCGGCTGCCAACCTAGTGTAGCACCCCCTCCCCCAATCATGCATTTATCGTCGTCGACCTATTTTTATTCGTTGAGGCACTTTTCCTACACCGACACCAGGGGGTGAGCTCCTACACCTGGGAAGTTTGATGAACTACAAGTAGATTTTGCTCCATGTAGCAAGGGTTCTTATTACATGCAGGTGGCATCGTAACACCACATAGGACCACGGCTCTATTTTCCGTCCGACGGAAGGTGCACTCGGGCCAGGATCAAACTGGGATACGTTTGATTTTTTTTCGTAGAATTATTTCTATCTCGGTGGGTCAGTGGTTATGTGCTTGAAGCGTGAATATGTGATTGTCGCCTCGAAGCTGGGGCGAGCCGAATGATCCGGGCGAGTGGGATAGAAGCCCCAAGTGCAGTCCCATAGAGTAAAACTCTCAGAATACTGTAGGTATTCTACTCCCATACGTTTGGTAAAGGTTTAATTTTACACTAAAGCTGGGGAGCGGAAAATTGCCTTGGACACACCAGTTCTCGTTTGATCACTGAAGTTAAGCAACGCAACCCTAGTTAGTACTAACATGGGCGGCCGCTTGGGAAAACCGGGTACCGCTATTATCCAAAAATCATCGCATTAGTGTAGTGTCTGTGCAGTCTCTGCATCAAAACTACACAGTGGACGGGGCTCTAATGACCTTGTAGTTGAAGGGCCATAAAACACCAACAAACAACAATACTAAAGTTGCAAGATTGTTGGGGCAGTTGGTCGGAACCCGGCTAAATAAAAATACCTCTCAGGAGTGAGTCGGTATGTTCCCGGTACTAAGGGGTAAATGAAGCGGGTAAACGGTTAGGAATGAAGAAATGTATTTCGACTTAGTCTGTGATTGAAAGTAAGTACCCATCTGACTGCTAACTAGGCTGGCTGCTTCCTAACTTCGGATTTTTTTTGTTCATCCCCGGTGGTTCCATTTTGTTAGATCCAAATTCTGGATCAAATTTGTTAGTTTTGTTAATTATTGCAGCTAGTTGTGTTGCTTAGGAAAAAAATAACTATTCTTATATTAATTCATGAACTATATTGAGGCTATTTGAAACCTGTTACAATCAGGTGAAATTACCATGTTAATAATAATTTTTCACCGCGGGGAGGGGAGGGGGGCAGACGTTGTTAATGTAACTCTTGAACTTATATGACGACTATAATAAAAATTGTAGGGACCGAACTAAGGAAAATTTTACACAGAAAAAATTCCAGTTCATTTTTTCTTTCAGGGCCTTATTTAGGCATCTTCTTCACTTGGACACATGGTTCAATAAAGTAATACTTCACCCCGTTGAACACCCCCTGCAATCGATAGGAAAGATTTATAGTCAATAAATTATTCCTAGTGAAATAGCACTCATTAATGGCTATTATTACGTTGTAAACTCGTCTGCTGTACACCCAATTATAGATTGTTGTTGGACCGTTGTATTATTCCGAAGAATTAATTAGACACCTTATATAAAAAATAATTGAAACTTTTTTTAGAGTTAAATTAAAAAATAAGTTTTTTTTACCGTTTCCTTTATCACGATTCACATTGGAAGTTATTTTTTTGTTTCGGGCAGCTGTAGATGGGACAGCCACGATGAATGACCTTTGAAACTACTTGTAAAATAAAATTTAGACGGAATTGTATATTCTAGGACAGGCATGGGGAACCTTCCCTAGTTTGGGCGTCAAATTATCGTTATGGCTCAGAGTCAAGGGCCAGACCATCATCATCATCATCACCACACCCTTATCCCGCCTGTGACAGGGTCGGGTCTGCTGGCCCACTGAATATGCTCTGACTCGGGGCACCCCAGCCAGTCGTCTGGAACCCACAGGAAATATTGTCTGTGGGGGGATGCCGGCTTACCCCACTGTTCCAACCCCGCATTATACAGTACAACCAAAATAAAAATTTTTGGCAGGTAAATTAATGCTTTGTTGGTTATAATATTGCATGGTGTCTGACCTATTGCACGATAACTATAATGCAATAGGAGTCAGGCTCATGCCTAGTCAAGGGCCAGACCGGGACTAGCTCAACATAAGCAGTGTAGGCCTTCTTGTCGAACTATGAGACTTTGCTAAGGCGGATCATGGGGCCGAGGGTTGTGTCCTAGGACAATGATTATCTTTTTGTTTGCTTCGTTGGTGTTTTAGGGCTCTCAACACAACGGTCATTAGAGCCCCATCCACTAATGCAGATACTGCACAGACACTACGCTGATTCCATGATTTTTGGGTGTTAGCGGTACCCAGTTTTCCCAAACGGCCACCAATGTCAGTACTAGCTGGGGTTCGTTGCTTAACTTCAGTGATCAGACGAGAACTGGTGTCCAATGCAATACAGCCGCTCCCAATGATTTCCTATGCAAACGGGTTACGTTGTGTGGGTGTCATGTTAGGGCACATTGTATAAGACTGGAACCTTTTGAATTCATTGCTAAAAGTGGGTTAAAATTCTGATATTACGTTGACAGTCTATTAATGTTGTCGGTATAAGATACAACTGTACAAGCTACAAATTGAATTGGGTCCTTTGCTACTGACCAAAATTAGCGACAACTTTTGGAAATTTGTCAGTATCAAAAGAACCATTATTGGCCCATTGTTGCGGATATAAAATATGCAAAATAATTATTCAATGTGGCATACATGTCCTTAGTGTAGTCCCAGCAAGTGTTAGCTCTAGATCAGGAGTGGGCAGATTACCGCCCGTGTACCGGATTCCATGCGGCCCGCGCGATTATTTAGAAATGTTAAATAGCGACCAAAAATAGGATAATTTTAAATTAGTTTTAGCGAAACACGGCACTGTATATTAAAAATGTTTCATTTGAATGTGTTGCCCGTCTGACTTAGTATCAGCGTTCATGCGGCCTTTTAATAAAAAACAGTGTGCCCACATCTGCTCTAGACTCTCCTTTAGGCTACCTCTACTAGGTGAAGTGGAGCCTACTGACTCACGTCACTAGAGCAAGGAGCCTAAGCACCCATTTCTTTGAATAATCAAGACTGAACGCCACTGCTTGTTCTGATTCATTTCTGACATGGAAAGGTGTAGGGCCTACTTTTTAGGCAGGACGGAGGGATCCTCTAGTGAGCCTTCCAGCACATGAGATGTGTAAAGCCGTGATATCCTATGATGTTTACAACATCATCAACACTGCATATAAGAAACCCTTTCTCCACGAAATGAATGTATACTGTATATTTAGACAAAATCCCGACCGGCTGTATTGCGTTGGACTCACCAGTTCTCGTCTGATCCCTGAAGTTAAGCGACGCAACCCCAGCTAGTACTGACATGGGTGACCGCATGGGAACACTGGGTACTGCTAATACCCAAAAATTGTCGTAACAGCGTGGTGCCTGTGCAGACTCTGCATTAGAACTACACAGTGGACGGGACTCTAATGACCATTGTAGTTGAAGGGCCGTAAAACACTAAAGAAACGAAATAGACAAATTCCTAAGCTGAGGAGTTACCTCTCCCTCTGATATAAGTAAGGATGATTATCAGTTTCGTGAATGAGCATGTACCATCGCAATCAACGTAAGAGAACGGGAAGAACCTTTATCAGGAGGCGAACCTGTCTGAGAGAATGTAGGATGCCTCAGCTGACCTTCACCCTTTTTGTTTTACCGTCGTTTGGTTTTAAATTATGGAATCTACTTGCCCTACTGTATCGACAATGGTCCATTTATAATTTGAGAAATCTTTAAAAGAAAATATACTGCAGAAATGTGGATCACACAAGTCGTGGCGGGCCTCAGAAATACACGTCATCCCAGGCGGCCAGTTTGACACCCCTGTCAGAATATTTTAAAATGAGCTACCTATCGTCATGGTGACGGATATTAGGGAGATTGAGCGTACAGTTACCGATAACCATTTGTCCCATAAGCAGACGAATTTTAAGGTGCGCATGCTCCACAAATAAAATTAATTGTTCGGAGCATGCGTAACTCAAGTGTCGTCTGCTTATGGGACAGATGGTTATCGGTAACTGTATGCTCAATCTCCCTATTGTTGACAAGGCAATAGATAGCGCTAGGTCGCCGCCGATGTGATAGGACGATTCCAGTGAAGTTGAACGGCAAATGTCTGCAGGTCCGTTTGCGACCAGCTATAGCGTATCAATGTTGAAAAGCGTAGCGATAATAAAATGGGGAGGCAGAAATGGGAATGCTGCAGGACCGTGGGGTGACAATGGAGTCATTTCGGACTCTACCTAAGAATTTCCAAGGAACATAGGTCCTCAATATCAGACGAACGGAAGCATGAGAACCCAAGTTGTACGGTGGTATAACATGGCGGTGTCCTAATTAGGAACCTAAGAGATTGAGGCTCTGCTATAGGTGAAATGGGGTACTGTTGTATTATTTTAGGCGCGAGAGGGAGGACTAGTATGAGAGTGAAAGAAAGGAGGTGGTACTCTGAGGGACAAGCTTTGAAGTTCGGTGAGTGAAAGAGATGTAGGAGTGAGAAATGGACACTTCCCCTTAGCCCTCCTCCTCCTTCCAGCACATGTCCATTGTGCTGGGATGCTGGCTGGCTCCACCTGGCAACAAAATGGGGTTGTGACTGTGTTGCGTCCTAGTTATAGAAAAACCACATCCTGATATATGATTTCATTTTGATCCAGATCTTTCTTCCCGAGGGGTCTTTATGAGGGGTCATGGATTTAATCTGTGAAATGATATTAATGAACAAGGGCGGGTATTATAGTTAGGGATATTATATTTTTTTTTGTTGTTTATATTTTTTTATTATATTTCTTAGAAGAAATGTGAGTCTTGACGACAGATTTATAAATTATATCTTTCATTGGACAGATAATATTTTAAGTTGGTGCTGCTGCTGCTGTTGTTGTTGTTGTCCATCGAATCTAAGTGTGGTTCGTATGGTCTTTGTAATTAAAGACTTTTGTCGGTAAAACCTACCCAAATTCAAAGAAATTGAATGTGGACCCGGTCAAACTTAGTTTCTTTCTCTTTCTTAAGAAAGTACTGTAAAAAAATTGTTTCTAATCACCAAAAAGGACCCCCCCTCGTCGTTGGAGTCTTCCCTTCTCTGTCAGGATTCAAACCAAAATCCGGAGGTCAAATTAAAAGAATTGCGACACAGGTTCGCCCTAACGGTGACTAGAGGTTTTGTCTCAGACCAGGCGAATTAAACTGCTAAAGGGGGGGGGGGCATTTGAAGGGTACTTACTGCTCTCAGATACAAAATATATAATGATGGTACTGTGTGTGGATCGGTGATGTAAACTGTCCGGTCACGAATTCTGGCCGCCTGCATTGGGTACAGTCAGGAATACCTGGTTATCGTCTTTGTGTAGACATCTTCGCATTGGATCTGTGAACGGGGCAGGCTCCTGCAGGCTCTCTTCTCTACAGATTCAAGCATGGAACTGATTTCAGGGGAAGGGAGATAAACTGGATATTTTTCGCTCGGAGAGTTAATGGTCATAACATGCCAGATGTCGATCAAGCGTCTGACCTCTTCTACTTTACAATGAACTTTCGTCTTTGGTACACTTGTGGACTCCAGTGATTGTTTTCTTTCGTAGGTGGGATGAAAGCACTTTCCTCCTGCACTCATGACTCAGCCCATTGATCTCTGCTAGGATCGAACTCAGGACGCGTACTTTGTACACTACCAGTCAAACTGTGTTAGAGTCCAGGTCAAAGCCACAGTAGTCCATCTTCAGAAATTTATTCCAAAATACTGCTGTTCTCATCAGCGTTAAAAACACAAATGATGACTGGTAGTTCAATTTCTGATATGTGCAGGCCTGAATAGGTGAAGTCCTAAAGTGAACCTTCCGTCATAGTCAGGTTGATAATGTATATGGCTCTGTGATGTCACCTGTCCGATTACGAGCCTTTGATCCCGAATTCACTAGTGTTAGGCTGGGGCGATTGAAGAGTTAAATGAATAATTACTAATTACGTCTATTCGGGACGGTCCAACTTTGTCCCTGTTAAAGTTGTCCTTCAAGCAGTTCTTTTCAGCAGACTGACTTATGAGATTTTAGGGTTTGTACCCCTTAGGATTACAACAGCGGTGCACCAAACAGAACTATTCAGACTATAGGGAAATGAATCATAAATATGGGATGTCTCGCATGGACCATAATATATCTAAATGTACACATCAGCAGCAACAACAACAGCAACTCACGCAATGGCAGCCTCTCTCTCACTCTCCCAGAAAAAACTGGGGATGATAGTTTTGACAATAAAACAATTATGTCAGGTGCATTCATATTTGCTCTTATCATCTGGCGGCGGCTGCAGAAGGATGAAAGGACCTCATAAATGAGGTGAACAAAAATTAAAAACTTGGGGGAAGGATACATCAGCACGACGAAGATAATGAAAATGCACACAGGTAGGGAGGAAGGCATGGAGGCAGAGAGGCAGGGCGGAAAGGGACAACATTGCCCTAAGAATAATAACTCTGGTTATACCGACTGCTAAATAACGCAGGAAATATAATCAACGCGTGTTATTCTAGTTGGGGTTGGTTGGTCCGCCTGTGTAGAAATAAATTCCCAACCAACATTTTGGCACCTGGGAGAAGTGTTGTTGTGTCTGCACTTTGGAGACTCCCTCAACAATAATCGGCATTGTCAGTACAATTTAGGGAAGAAGATTTTAAAGAGGGGGGGGGGGAAGAAAGGAAATAAACATACGCCCTTCATTTTTTGTTGCATTCCTTACTGATCTTGACAAATCGTTGACCGGGCGGCGGGGCCTGAAATTAAATTTGTATGTCTGAAAAAACTTCTTTGGCGTTACTTTATGAAACGCTCTCTTGACGCCATTTTGAATGCTTATGAAACGAATTCTTTGAACTCGATGACTCAGATAGGGCAACTCATAAAATATCAATCCATTTATCTTAATGCTATGTCTGCATGGGACAATGAGAACGCGCCATATCTGCTTTTTTTGAATTATATATTCAATAAAGTTGAAGGCGCAAAGTGGCAATAATTTCGGTTCTGTACGCGTTGATGATGTAATGAACTAAATGACACCCCTCTTCCCCTTATTTTTATATTAACTTGGTAGAAAATCAACAAATGGGAGTAATAACACTGATGATTATCATGATTACCGGCGAATAAAATCATAATTAATGTGAACTACTACTATTATGAGCTTTTATCATATTGTTGATTGGTTTACTAATATCTTTGTAATTAGTCATTTGCACTTCATAAAGTACGAGTTAAAACACATTAAATACTTGACTCCTGTTCACTTAACATGGGTATATTTCATAACGGAAATGCTATAATATTGCCTCTTTTATGGAGAGTAATGATTACTGTTAGAATTAAAGGGTAATTTTCTGTGCCAGTTCTAGCATAGAATGTCTACTATATCCAGCATGGTAGTGAGACGCGACTGAAAGGGTTGGGACATTAGGATGAGTGACTGCATTGCGTTGGACACACCAGTTCTCGTCTGATCACTGAAGTTAAGGAACGCAACCCCAGTTAGTACTAACATGGGTTTGTTTGTTTGTTGGTGTTTTAGGGCCCTTCAACTACAAGGTCATTAGAACCCCGTCCACAGCATAGTTCTTATGCAGAGACTGCACAGACACTACACTAATGCGACGATATTTGGGTATTAGCAGTACCCAGGTTTTCCAAGCGGATACCCATGTCAGTACTAGCTGGGGTTGCGCTGCTTAACTTCAGTGATCAAACGAGAACTAGTGTGTCCAACGCCATTCGCCGCTCCCTACTAACACGGGTGACCGCTTGGGAACACTGGGTACTGTTGATACTCAAAAATCGTCGCATCAGCATAGTGTCTGTGCAGTCTCTGCATTAGAACTACGCAGTGGACGGGGCTCTGATGAACGTTGTAGTTGAAGGGCCCTAAAACACCAACAAAACAAAAAAATGTGACATTAGGGCGAAAGCAGTCAGCTGTATAAAAATCAATGCTAGACTATTCCTCTGTGACCTTCTGTGCTCACTTTTTTCTCCTTCTTGCCGTATTTTTGTCTCTGGTAGTTCTGTCCCTAATCCTACCTTTTATGCTCACTGGGTTGTGGGATTCACTCATGAGTCCCTGACTTTAGGTTCGATTCTGGCTGAGGCAGGTTGCCTCTTTCAGGTGAGAGAGAAAGAGATAGAGGCCTTATGAGTGCCTGGGTCCCGTGTGGTGGAATGATACCATGGTTCCTTACTACATGGAGTAAAATACCGGTATACATGTAGTTCGGCAACATTGCCAGGTATAAGAGGTCGCTCTCCTCTGGCTTCGGTGAGGGAAAGCAGCCCCAAAGAAGACATAGGCCAACGATGAATAAACCTACGGGTGGCAGGCAGCACATTAGGTTGGCAGTCGGCTGCGTAAAAATGCCGTCCAACAGATTGATCCTGTGTCCTAATACGACAACAACGGGTACCTGACCCTGTCATGCACGGAAATGAGATGGTTTCTAGATGTTATGCGTGCTCAACACTGTCATGCACAGATAGATAGCAGGGTTCATATGAGTAAGAATGAAAATGTGGCACTATCTGCAGTGTCATGGCTACCTCCACCAGTGACAGAATTGGAAATTTTTAACTGTCGGAGGAGGTTTGAATGTAGGGACGTGACGTAACGTTGGGGCGTCAGCTGATTATGAAAATGTCAGTGCATGGCACGTAATAGCACCATTTCGTAAGTCAACAACAAAATTCAGGAGAATAAAATCACTGTTAGCGATAATGTAACTTTACTGTAAAACTGCTTCGCCATTATGATAATCACTTTTAGTAAAGAAGCTCTAATAGTGTTGATATCATTAACTGTATTAGCATGTGTGTCTCATAGCTGAAGTGTATGGCAGTTAAAATCTGTAATGATAATGGAGAATAAATTGAACGAGGGTTCAAACCCAAAAGTTGGGTCACTGATCACTGAAAGACGACATTGAGAAGATACCTCGCCAAGTAACGGAAGTAGTTGATGTCCATCTGGCAACGAACATTTACTCAGACGTGGAAGGGTGGGTGTTTGTTCAAGGCCTTTTAACTTATAGATGAATCCCCAGATCACTAACTCTGTTAACTGCGTCCTTGGTTCTAGCTCATGGTGGGAGCGGTCACACACCAGTTCTCCTCTGATCACTGAAGTTAAGCAATGCAACCCCAGCTAGTACTAACATGGGTGGCCGCTTGGGAAAACTGGGTACCTCTAATACCCAAAAATCGTCGCATCACCGTAGTGTCTGTGCAGTCTCTGCATTAGAACTATGCAGTGGACGGGGCTCTAATGACCGTTGTAGCTGAAGGGCCCTAAAACACCAACGAAACAAAAAATTGATGTCCACCTAAGTAAAGGTGAGGGGGTTTCTTTCGGACGTAAAAGGTGCCCTGTACGCCCCGAGGAATGGAGAACTGTAGTGGAATAAAAGGGAAGCGCAAGGTCCTACATGTGAGACTTTAGAGCTTTTTTACTTTTCGTTGTGACATCATAACTATTACTGAGGTAGGATCAGCTTTTAGCACCATTCGATATGAAAGGCCCTCTTGACGGCTCTTGTCCTTTGAGCATGGCGAAACCACTATCCTTACCCAAACCGAACCTGCGAACTGCGCACACGTTCACCTGCCCTGCTAGGCGCGATTCAGGAACTGACGAAAGTGGACTGGTAGTTAGTAGGTGTGCAAGAAAAATGGTTCTGAATTATGATACACTTTTATCGGGGCTGGTTCATTTCTGATTCCTCCTTATCCTGAAAGAGATCTCTGAGTCTCAACGCTCTCATCATTATCCTGCCTTCGCAGCAGCTGGTCACTTGAAAATGGCCGTTGACCATAGCTGTATGATGCTAGCTATTGTGACGAAAGCGTTATTTATTTAATAACACAATTATGTTTTCGCATTATAAACAATATTTGTAAACGCCTGATGGCGTATCGTCGTTTAGGGGAATTGCCCATTACCACTCAGTTCTGCAGTATTACACTCAGTATTACACAAATGTTAGTCGTCCATGAACTAATGATTATTAATAGTAATTTAGTAGACAAAAAATAAGATATCCGTTCACTTGCTTTCTCAACATGTTGCTAATTAGAGGAATTTTTTTAAAGGAAAAAACCCCACTAATTAAAATCTTACTGAAATGTTTTTGTCACCTCTATTTTGAGACGTAAAACCTCCCCAACATGAGTTCCAGGATACGATAGTCAGGCCACTGCATGCCTACTTAATTGTTACGTATGCTTAGTCACTTATGTCCGCCTGTGAGTTGTGAAGTTTATTAACTGATCCCAGTAAGGAAGGGAGCGGCGAATTGCGTTGGACACACCAGTTCTCGTCTGATCACTGAAGTTAAGCAGCGCAACCCCAGCTAGTACTGACATGGGTGGCCGCTTGGAAAAACTGGGTATTGCTAATACCCAAAAATCGTCGCATTAGTGTAGTGTCTGTGCAGTCTCTGCATAAGAACTATGCTGTGGACGGGGCTCTAATAACCTTTGTAGTTGAAGGGCCCTAAAACACCAACAAACAACAACAGTCAGGAGGGGGCGGTTGCGAAATCCTTGTCTAGGCAATTTTTCCGATTTACACATTTTTATCCCTTGTAGAAAGGGCTCTTTTAGAGATCCGCCTCGGTGGCACAGTGGATAGCAAGTTCGGTAACGGCGTTAGTAGTTCTAAAATCGATACTGGACCGAGGTGGGTTGGCATCTTTCGGGCGAGAGAAGGGTCCCGAGTGCGCCTTCTTTCGGATAAGAAGCAAAACCGAGTGCCACGATGGCATTTGCACATAAAAGAACTCTTTACTATGCAACGGGCAGATGAGGCAAAATTGCCTGGTGTAGGAGCTCGCCCCCCCCTGGCGTCGTCGGTGGAATGCCCCAACAAACGGTAGATCGACGATAAATAAGCGTAGGGGTTGCTGTGGAAAAACACTATCCAATATTTCACCCTTGTGTCCATTCAGAGGGACAAGATGGGTACCCGACCCTGCGATAGGTGGAAAAAGGGTTAGGAGTTGCTTTGCTTTGTAGGAAGGGCTCCGTTAAGTACAGTGCAGTGGTGGCACTCTGTTTGTTATCCTACAAAAGTCGTAAGACGTTGCTTCCCGGACTAAACATGCACATTTTAGTTGTTGCATTTTATGCTGGACTGGGCATTTGTTGTTGTTGTTTGTTGGAGTTTAAGGTCCCGTCAACTACGAGGTCATTAGAGACCCGTCCACTGTATAGTTCTAATGCATATTCTGCACAGACACTACACTAATGCGACGATTATTGGGTATTAGCAGTACCCAGCTTTCCCGAGCGACCACCCATGTCAGTACTAACTGGGCTTGCGTTGCTTAACTTCAGTGATCAGACGAGAACTGGTGTGTCCAACGCAACTCGCCGCTCCCTATGGACTGGGCATCCAGAACTTGTAATTGACCAACTCTGATCTATACAGGGCACGAGCTAGTAATAGTAGTTGTGAAGGTAATTCTGAACTCCGACCAGTTACTAGCTTGTCTGCTACTGCTTAACTACTCAGATGTTCTGTATGATACGATGACTGGTTGACGTGTATTGCATTGAATAAGGACAGGTAACAGGTGTGCTGTCTGGAAAATGCACACGTCACGTTTGAATACATTTCGTCGCAAAAATAATGAGTTTCATTTCAATGAATCACAAAATTTGGTCAACTATTTTATAATAATAAAACAAAGTATGGAACACCCTGAAATTAGTTCATCCTCATGGTGGATGACTTAATGACCCAGGCCTGGACAATTTTAGCGATTGTTTTTGCAACTGTTTTTCTGATCCTGGATCTTATTGAATCTTAATAAAGCATGGCTTGAACTCAAGTGGTATTTCTCGTCATGTTTCTACTCAGTGATTATAAAAGTAGGTTTTTTCTAAATTTGGCTTCCTGCCTTCGTATATCTGCTGTTTGTTTAATAAAAAGTTAATACTGAACTTAATGAATAGGACAAACTGTAAACACACCCTGTATTTGAAGGTTTTTCATCGATGCAGCCATGCAGTGACGTCATAACTAAGAATACTTATAAGGAAATGAGTAGGGTGACACCTGCGCATTCAGTTGTTGTATTTGTCTACCTGCTTCATTTTCTGACCTGAAATTCAAACCGATCAGTAAGCTGAGTGGTGTGAGGTGTAGAAAATTTGGCAATCATATTTTCATTTATTTTCTACACTTCAATCTTTGCATTATATCATGGGCCAATAGGAGTGGGGTTCGATCAACACTGTTCAACAGTGGTTCGCTACCGGTCTTATTCTCCACTTCAGCCTAGATATCCCAATTGGTTGTTGGTGTTTTAGGGCCCTTGAATTACAAAGGTCATTAGAGCCCCGTCCACAGCATAGCTCTTATGCAGAGACTGCACAGACACTACACTAATGCGACGATATTTGGGTATTAGCAGTACCCAGTTTTCCCAAGCGGGCACTCATGTCAGTACTAGCTTGTGTTGCGCTGCTTAACTTCTGGGATCAGACGAGAACTGGTGTGTCCAACGCAATTCGCCGCTCCCTCCCAATTGGTAGATCGTGAGTTGAAGCAACTACAGGGTCGGGTACCCATCTCTGTTCTTCTGAATGGCCACATGGGCGATCTGTTGGACGGTATGCCAACCATAGCTACAACTACACTTATTTATCATCGGTAGACTGATCGTTGGAGCACTCCACCGGCGCTAGGGGCCGAGCTTCCACACCTGGGAATTTTTGCCTCATCTACCCGTTGCATAGTAGAGAGGGTTCTTTTACCCATCCGACGCGGCGCGACAGAAGGTGCACTCGGTGCCTCTCTCTCACCCGAAAGAAGGGGAGCGGCAAATTGAGTTAGACACACCAGTTCTCGTCCGATCACTCAGGGAGCGGCTTATTGCGTTGGACACACCAGTTCTCGTCTGATCACTGAAGTTAAGCAACGCAACCCCAGCTAGTGCTGACATGGGTGGCCGCTTGGGAAAACTAGGTACTGCTAGTATCCAAAAATCGTCGTATTAGTGTAGTGTCTGTGCAGTCTCTACATCAGAACTACGCAGTGGACGGGGCTCTAATGACCTTGTAGTTGAAGGGCCCTAAAACACCAACAAACAATAAAAAGCCCGAAAGAAGCCAACCCACCTCGATCCTGGAACTCCTCCAGCAGTCCGCCTCCGATGCGGGTCTTGTTTTTTATGCCCTTGACCGTTTAAAATAAATTGCTTGGACTCTCAATATTGCTGTGTCTATGCCATATTTGACGTGACCTCTGGTGAACTATGTAATATTTGTGAATAAGAGAAGCGCCAGCTTTTGGTGTCTGTTGTCCTCCTTGTTCCCCCGTCAAAGGTCCCGATTGCTACTCTCTCCAATGTGTGCAGTATGGTATATACTAAAGCAGAGTATTGTGTTTGTTGTGAAGAAATTTAATCCAAGGGCCCGTGAGATATAAACATGTTTCTTGAATTATTCTTGCTCACTGGGGATTTTTTTTAATAAGGCCCTCTTTTTTTTTGTTAAAAACGATATCCGGTCATTATTTTTCTAAACATTCATTTGAAAGTTGAAAGGATATTTAATTTCATAATACAGTAGTGGAGCAACAACAGCAGCAGTGGCATCGTCACTTGAATAGAGATACTGTAGTTGATATGATAAAATGTTGATTTAAAAGAAGCATAATCTTAAATATCAAATATATACATTTTAAAATATTCACTTCTATCTGATAGCAATTTATCATCATTTTCTTTCTGTCTCATTTTCCCATTGTGCATTGTTAAAAGTTATAAAATATTTATTTCTTTACAAGTTTGCGAGCAGTTATATCCTGCATATTGTTATTTTATTGTTTCTCAGCTACGACAATGAATAAATTTAAGAATAATCTAAACTTGTTAACCGTCAGTGGTGGTCCAAATATTTGAAAGTCGAAATATTTCACACCTAATTGAAAAAGAATTATAAAAGTTTTGCTTTGCGCTATATTCCTACATGGGACACTTTGTTTTTGGTGCTACAATTTGATATTATCTACAGTCAGGCACAAAGCATGCAACATCACCACCACCACCACACGTATAGGAACCCTTTCAACGTGGAAAATGTATAGATGGGCACCACACGTGTATTTGTTGTTGTTTGTTGGTGTTTTAGGGCCCTTCAACTACAAAGGTCGTTAGAGCCCCGTCCACAGCATAGTTCTTATGCAGAGACTGCACAGACACTACACTAATTCGACGATTTTTGGTTATTAGCAGTACCCAGTTTTCCCAAGCGGCCACCCATATCAGTTCTAGCTGAGGTTGCGCTGCTTAACTTCAGTGATCAGTCGAGCACTGGTGTATCCAACGCAATTCGCCGCTCCCTACTACACGTGTAGGAACCCTTCGATGTTGTTGTTTGTTGGTGTTTTAGGGCCCTTCAAATACAAAGGTCATTAGAGCCCCTTCCACAGTATAGTTCTTATGCAGAAACTGGCATCCCCCCACAGACAGCCCAGCCAATATTTCCTGCGGATTTCATGCGCCTGGATGGTACGCCCCCAGTCAGAGCATGTTCAATGGACCGGCACACCCAACCGTGCCACAGGCAGGATAAGGGTATGAGGATGAATCTCGTGGTCGATTTACTAAACAGTCATGTATTGATTTATTGCGACAGATTGTAATTTGATTATAAGTCGGATTGAAACATGAGCGTTTGAGACGTGTAATTTTCGCTCGTCCCTCTCGTCCACCTCTCCCCCTCTCTTCACAGCCTGGATCACTTCTCTGCTTCTTCCCCCTATCTCTGGTAAGTCATGCCTGGATTTGTGTGCGTCATTTCGGTTTGCTCCAAAGTGCAATTTACCAGTGCTGAGTTAGAGCTGCCCCTGGACTTCCCCATCCAGATCAGTGACCTGAGTGTGTGTAAAAAGTCTAGTACTAGTCCCCCATAGGGTTATGTCTGTCTCTCTTTCTTCCTCTCGTCTCACACTTCTTGTTATACCCCTCCCACCCTTCCTTCATCTTGTCCCTCCTCCTCTCTACTCTCCTATTCCGTCCCATCGTCAGCTACTCCTACTTCTCTCGTCCTTCTCCTCCCTCTCTTCTTATCCCTCATCACCCTTCCAGTGACATGGTGGGCCATTGTTTTTCCTTCTCCTTCCATCCCTCCACCTCATTTTTCTTCTCCCTCCCTGTCTCATGACGAGTGATTCGCAGACACCTCTGTAAAGAATCTTACATAAGTTTTAGAGACTAGAAACCAAAATGTCGGCTAAGAAAGATTCAGCTTTTCTTGGATGTACGGTTTTATGAAATTGTTCATTGGTGTTATCCATCGCCGTGAGTCATGACACAACTTTCAGTCGAGAATTTCAGGTAATAAATAACGTTATTATTTAATTTGTGGTAATTTTTTAAGAATTTTATCGGAATTTTATTCCTTAAGTGATACCTATTACTGTAAATGAGTTTAAAAAAATGTTTCTTCGCGCTCCTGTCCCAACCTTCCCTCCTTTCGTTGTGTGAGGTCTAAAATTATTTTTAATAGCGAAAAATGTCAACGGTTTTGTTTTATGATTCTTTATTATATTTACAAGAATAATATTTAAATATGGCATCCATTTTCTTTTGAATTTTAATAATGATAACTTTATTGAAGTCCCTGATAGTTAGCTATAAATTTCTTGCTATTTCTAGTAGCCAAAAATTTCTAACATACATCCACAACTCAACGGGACAATGGGTTTCGGACCTT
The DNA here is from genome assembly GCA_013389805.1 of Trigoniulus corallinus. Taxonomy (NCBI): domain Eukaryota; kingdom Metazoa; phylum Arthropoda; class Diplopoda; order Spirobolida; family Trigoniulidae; genus Trigoniulus; species Trigoniulus corallinus. The sequence continues at coordinate 16,650,868 of JAAFCE010004209.1, read as the reverse complement.
TACGATAGACTTGAGACGGGCGAATGATGGCATTTCTAGAATTTATTTACTTTTTGGGGGGGAAATATGAAGCAAGAATTAATTGGGCTACTATTTAGCCGATACAATGTTTTGAAGTCAGCTTTTAATTATAAGAAAATCGCATGGCAGTATCATAAGTGAAACTTAAGCCACTTATCGTTTTATTCAAATTTCATTTATATTATCCCTTAAGGAATTTTATGAAATAATCGTAGCATTTAAGAGGTTGATATTTCATCATATAATAATTATTTATTGGCAGGTGAAATACCAGCGCGAAAATTGCGTTATTTTATTTCAAATAGGGCCTACTGTAAGTTCTTTTCATTATCTGCGTTTAAATTACATTTATACAGTATTTACTGGCTGATAGTTTATTTTATTGACCTTGAAATTTGCTCTCATAATTTGGAGTAATTTTAGGAGCCTTGACTATCCTTGACTATACAACGTGTATTATTTCTCAATTTTCATCAAGAAACTCCATCTCCTGTTCCCTCCTTTCGACAACTTGTCCGTAAGAATGGTTTGATTTCTTTAGTTATGTAACGTCAACCCCCCTCCCCCTACCCCCGCTTCTGATTGCAAATTACCGACTACAGGTGGAGGAGGAGGAGGAGGGGCGAGTTTCTACACCAGAGATTTTTTTTTACCGATGTATACCTAGAAAAGGGTTCTTTTATGTGCAGTGGTTACATCGTCAACATCCCCACATGGGACAACCACGTTACTTATCATTCCATCTAGCTCGTCGATCAGGATCGAACCTTCCATCAAGTTCTTCCAGGGAGGTGCACTCTCTTCTTAAGGATGACTTGTTTAAGACATGAGAGATTGGCCTAATATTGACTTAGGCCGATTGTTGAGGAATTTTAAAAAAAAATCAGTGCTAAAAATGTTAATTATTGAAAAGGATTGTGTAAATTGCTTTTCATTAAATTTTACCTTAATTTCTAAATTGTGATGAGAGGTGCAAAAATTTTTTTAAAAATATTATTACTTATAGAGACCCTTTGCTAGACGTAATGATGCCTACTTTTAGACTCTGCATGTAGCTGCTATTATTCCCCTGCAACTAAAATTTTGACACAAGTATGCTAATTGAAGTTTCTATTTCTTGTGTTGTTTAATTTAAATAAAATGCCCTCTTGTCTTGAACAACTCTGAGGTTATTGTCTTTTCATCTGTAAAAGATGAAAACAAACAATGGACTGGTGTTGTGGCGAACGAGTGTGGAGGGGGGGGGGGAAATAGTGTCGTCATATTATTTTTTACCTGAAGTGTAGGCTCACAATTTTTGAAATTTCAATATCAGGTGAACGTTTACTGGTAATATAAAAGAGGTGGTGATGCGCACCTGGTAGCGTGCTTGACTGTTGAGCTCCTGACTTAAAGTTGGATTCGTCGTCGTTTGTCCGGGATGGGAATTGGTATGCACGATGTCACTGTTATGTAGAAAAGAGTAGTTTCAACATCGCTGTTGTTGTTTTAGGGCCCTTTAACTGCATGGTCATTAGAGCCCCGTCCACTACATAGTACTTATGCAGAGACTGCACAGACACTACACTAATGCGACGATTTTTGGGTATTAGCGGTACCCAGTTTTCCCAAGCGGCCACCCATGTCAGTACTACTTGGGGTGCGTTGCTTAACTTCAGTGATCAGACGAGAACTGGTGTGTCCAACGCAATTCGCCGCTCCCCGGTTTCAACATCGGAGAGATAGAGGTGGGGGAGAAATTTACCTGTGTCCCAGGTGTAGAAGCTCGTCTCCTCTCTCGTCATTAGGTGGGCATCCCCTCCTCTCTGATGAAGAAATTCCAAAGCGTCCCTTCAATCAAACAAAGGTGTAGGAAGGTCATGGGTGTGCAGGGCCCATACCTTTCCACGAACTCTGAAACACGTACTTTTCAAGGTTCAGTGTTCACTTTGGTGTACTACTCCGCTACTAAGTCGTTTTCTTCTCGCTTGGAAGGCTGGTCCCCCATGGGCTCAACTTTGTAGTCGTAAGAGTCAGATAGTAAACATAATAGAAGAAATGTGACGGCAGAAGGTGATAGAAATGAGCAGAAACTGACGAGTTGGAATATTTGGTTAGAGACTCTGGGCGGGTTTAACTACTGCTGATCCTCTTAGCATGCATGGGGTACAGTCAGTGTCGGATTTACTGTTGTGTTTGGCTGTGCTGAAGCACAGGGCTCTGTAGCCAAGGGACCCATCTTCTTGGGAAAAAATTTTACGATGAATTTCTCTCGGGGCCTCGTATAACTTAACTAGCAGAGGGCCTTATTTGTCCTAAATCCGACATTGGGTGCAGTTACTCCGATACATTTTCTACTTCGAAACACTTATACTGTCAGGTAACGTCATTTGACGTTTAACCCTCTCGTTTTTTTTTCAACCAGTGCACTAAATTCAGGTCAAAACAAACAGTTTTTTTAAAATTACTTAATCAGTTACGTCTCTTAATCATCAGAATAGTTAGGTTCATCTAACCAGTCACGTTCTGACAGGAAAAATGAAATTTGAACTACTTAATATCTATTGTGCACAATGCGTCAAAAGGTACGAGTGTTACTTACATTTAGTTGCGCCGATATCTTAGTTTTTTGGCGATATCTTGAGTGATGTGCAAAGATTTTCTTGTAAGGATAAAATGAAATATCCAGTATTTGGAATGCAGCTTTTCTTAATCCATAATCGTAAGATGAGGGGAGACATTCTTAAGATGAGTGATACACTGGATTTTTATCGACCAACTGTATACGAATATTTCGTACGACGAATGTCCCGAATTGTCCCGACGAATTGTTATTATTAGACTTGATATAAATTGCTTTTTTTCAGAAAGTTAGATGATAACTGGAGGTGCTTTCACACCAAATATCTTTAAGAAACTGAATGACTAGAAGAAAAAGTAGTTATAAAAGGGACTTTGAAGGGTGTGAGTGTGGAGTGTGAGAGTACTTGTGTAATGGCAGTTGTTGTAGTTCACTTCCAACTTATATGTTGTGTGAATTATAGACAAAGTAATTTGTATATTCTCCAGCTATAATATTTCTTTGAAATAATGATGCCGATGCTATGATTTTTATTGCTTGTCTGTCTGTAGTAGTAATAATAATCTTTGTCGATGTGTCTCTCGTTAACAATAATAGTCAACTAGTATTATTTTTATGTATCCTACTTAATAGAGCTATATAGTCACCATTTTATAGGCACAACAAGAAACTGGCCTTGTGCGTATGATCAGATCAGCTGCTTTTAAAAATATTTTTAAGGAATATCTCTCTCTCTCTCTCTAGTATCACTACACTCTCAAGTACATAAAAATATCTTAAAAATTTGCTAGTGTAAGTCATAAAGTGGGAGACCCCTAAAAGTTCATAGCTTTCCTCTATTATAATACTTTAAGTCGAACTATGTAGTTTGAACATCATACTATCATAAAAACATTTCAAACTGAGTTACAGAAAGGTACTTTAAAGAGTTGCACCCTGTATAACTTAAGGGGGCTGCAGAAAGACGGTAGAAAGGGGGGATGAATTACCAAGAAAGATGAGGTAGAATCATGAAGGAATCTGGTGTGTTAGGGGCAACTTAAGAGTGATTTTATACTAGATATAAGGAAGATAAGTGCCCTTTGTTTTTATATTAGTTGCGTTGGACACACCAGTTCCCGTGAGATCACTGAAGTTAAGTAGTGCAAGCCCACGTTAGTACCAACATAGGTGGTTGGAAATGAACGTTGGGAGCTGAAAATTTCCCCTCTTCTACCTCCTCATCTCCTGCGAGCAGCCTCCTAAGGGTTCGTCCTGTTATGGCTGCTTGGCTTGTTCGCTACCCATGAAATTAATCCAGTAATCAAGTAAAATCAAGCAACAGAGTGATGCTCTTCAAGGGGCCAGTGAGTGAGAGGGAGACGGTGGTGCCCTCATGCACACCAAGGGGAAACAGAGTCAATTCCTTTATTTGTCAGAGGCTGAAGGTTCTAATTGGTGTTTTTTTTTTTCATAAATTCATTGCTCAGTTTCCGATTATTCCTAATTCAGGCAGTGTTCCGAGTTTGGGATAGTTTATTTGGTTATTTCACGCCTTGCTATGTACTTGGGAACAGGACAAGCTCCTACGAGCGGAAAGTGACTAACGTGCAGAGGAAATGGGAGGTGAAGTTCGAGGCTCTTACTCTCCCTCTCTCTCCAGTTCTCCAGGATCGATCCTGCAGTCATGAATAATCTTCAAAGCCGATTGACTACCACTCGTGGGAGACCGTCAAGGCGTCAGTGTCCCAGAAATCGAATCTACTAACGTATCGGAAGACATTTTGCTTCGATCCCAGAAATGGGAGGCGGGTTGTATTGTATTAGACACACCAGTTCTCGTCTGCTCACTGAAGTTAAGCAACGCAACCCCAGTTAGTACTAGCATGGGTGACCACTAAGAAACACTGGGTACTGCTAATACCTAAGTGTCTGTGCCGACTCTCCATTAGAACTACACAGTGGATGTGGCTCTAATGACCGTTGTAGTTGAAGGGTCCTAAAACAGCAACAAGACAAACAAGCAAAACCCAGGAATGGAGCAGCTCCTTCTGCATCCTTCTGCAGTCCATAAGAATGACCTAAGCATGGAAGATCAGAGTTAGAAACCGTTTAAGAGTGATGGGTATTAGACAGGAATTTTTTTTTGTTGTTTGTTGGAGTTTAAGGTCCCGTCAACTACAAGGTCATTAGAGACCCGTCCACTGTATAGTTCTAATGCATATACTGCACAGACACTACACTAATGCGACGATTATTGGGTATTAGCAGTACCCAGCTTTCTCGAGCGACCACCCATGTCAGTACTAACTGGGCTTGCGTTGCTTAACTTCAGTGATCAGACGAGAACTGGTGTGTCCAACGCAACTCGCCGCTCCCTAGACATAGAAAGGATTTAAGGGGAGGCCCGGCATATTACAGGCGCATTATAAAAGAGGTTAGAGCGATATCCATCATGAGAATTTTGCGGGTTAGAAAGGAGTAGACGGGATGGAAAGGTTGTGGCAACTCGTGGAACTGAATGATGGACCCGGTTGAGGGGTGAAGGTATGGAGAGGTAGAAGTTGCGGCTCGAGCCCTACCATTATGTATAGGATTCAGGTACGATGGTTAGGATGATAACTTTTAGTTTGCTTCAGTTTTGAGTCGAAGTCCTTGTGGGCCTTTAAAAAAATGACCGTTTTGAATGGAGAATTTCACACTGCGGATATTTGATTCATCTTCCTTCACTAATAAAAATCTTAACTGCTTTTTTAAACGTCATAATATGAGTTTTGATAACAGGGTAGTTTACGAGTTATTAAGATATAAACTGTATTTGATCATCCATATCGAATTACTTTACTATATTTTTATTATAGGTCGTCATTATTTTATGTAAGCCTTTCATAGTGGTCTAAACAATGCATTAAAATTTCTTTTACTGCGGGTTTAGATATTGACGCCATTTGAAAATATTATCTAATATAGCATAAATATTTGGGGGAGGAGGGAAGGTGAACAATCACATAATTTTGTTGACTCGAGAGGAGGAAGTGTAAATGTAGGTGTGGATAGGGTTATCGGTGGAAGAGTGGCACCTCATTGAGCGGTGTGAGTGGGTCGCTGTGCATTACTTTTATTTTCTTGCCGTTAATTAAATATTAGTGACATACTGCACAGTGCATTTTGCTTTAACATAAGAACCTTTTCAGACCAGTCGGTATGGTCCTTAGTTGCATGCGCTTTTTATGGTTATGATGGTCATTTCGATGCCCAAAGAAAGAGTTCTGTGTGTGTGTGTGTGTTTTTTTTTTTCTTAAGGCATTAACCCTTTGACAACAATTTGATGATTTCTGGAGACGATTGATGAGTCATTGAAGAAAAGGGCTGTAATTCTTGGTTTATTCTAAGGTCAACAAACTTTGAGGCCCCTCTTTTCTGGCAAATTTTAGGACCTTAAACGTCAGGCAAAAAAGATCATGTCCTATGCTAGGATATTCAGTAGACTATTATAGTGGGGGTGCAGTCTCCTCCCTCTTAGGGAAATTATATGATTGGGATTAATCTGGCTAGGGGATTATTAAGGCCATTTTTAAAAGGGTACCGCTAAATGTGCAGTTCTTCATAATATTGTGTTTGAGGAAAGGGCTTCGGGTTCCATCATCAGTTACCGCTGGGAAGGGACCTAGTTTTTCTGAATTAAACGATGACGCCTGCTGTCCTGTTCCAAGTTGGGACTGAAGGGAATTTGTGGCAGAGAATTGGTCCTGTGTTTTATGGCGTTATTTAATATTTCACCTAATATTTTACCGAAAGTAGAAGCTGGTGCAAGTTTGGATTTAAATTTCAGTTAATTTTGTTCGCGTAAGCTGAAAGCAGTTAGCACTATTTGAACGATCGACGCTGAATTCAGAAGCCTTTTTTTGAATTTCTCCGATTAAATTACGCAAATAAACTTCAAGAATTTGATCTCGGAAGTATATTTTCATTCATTTAGAAGAAATTACTCAACAAAAGCATTTCTCAATTACAAAAGATCTCAAAAACCACCTTCGATGTCTGCGATAGTGTCGTCTGATAATAGTGCGACGGTATGGGCTTCTTTATAACGAACAGATGACCCGAATTCAATCCTTATCCGATTGTGGTCCTCCTCACTAATACATTTATGGGTTGTGACTAACTGAAAATTCAATAAAAATAATTTACTAGTCAGTGGTTTGATAAAAATTATAGTCAGATTGGTTACGAGCTCGCCCTTACCTCTTGAACGTCCCACCGCCGAGTCGGTGATATTCTTCCGGATTAGGGAAGGACCTAGAGTGCGCCTCCAGTTTGATGGATGCTGTTTGTGGGTATCTTATGTCAGCTGACCGATTCCTGAAATCCTCGTGGTGTAGAATTGTCATCTGAAAATGAATGAGGCAAAAAACAATTTCCTTTTGTAGTAGTTGTGTATTCGTGGGGCACTTTCCGGTCCTTCATAATTCAGCCTGGTATTCATATCCGCCCTCCTCCATGTCCTGCAATAAATAGCAGTCAAACATTTCAATTTTTTGGATTAAAAATGTGTTACCTATGGTAAGAATTCCACGTACAAGTTCTGGGTAAGTTCAGGTCCCTATCGGTTCGTGAATACCCGCCTCCGTGGCGTGTTGGAAGTGGTTCTCAGGTTTGATCCTGAACCGAGGTAGTTGACTTTCGAGCGAGAGGCCCCTCCCCTACAGAACCCCCTACTACATGGAATGTAAAATATATGTAAAATTTCCAGGTGTAAAAACTTGTCACCCGGCTTCGCGGTGCAGGAATGGGTCCCAACGAAAAAAATAGGCTGACGATAAACATGAGCATTGCAGCATTAGGTTGGCAGCCCGCTGTATAAAATGGGCACTCCATCCTGCCATATGCAGGAAAAGGGTTAGTGATGATTATGGGTGACACTACCCGTTCGTAAATGTTGAACGAGGCCGAATAAGAGTTGACACTTAGGCCCTATCCATAGGAGGGAGCAGAGCTTGAAGACTACGTCCCAGGAATCGCATCAACGTGTTTATCCTTGCTTATCTCACTTTGTCTTTCTTTCCCGGCCCGTTTCCGTTTCCCTTCTTCCACTACTGTGCTTCCGTTTTGCAAATCTGGACTTTTGGTTAAACCGATCCTGCTACAGGCCGGCCGGAAAAGGGTTAAGTGTGATGAAGAGGTGACGATGGTATTAGTGGCACTGGTATGCAATATTTTTTTAAAAAATTAAATGAAGTTCGTAATATATATATCCATCTATTGCCGGGGAAAAGGCGTTAATTTGTTGATCAATACAGAATTAAAGGGGCATTTCTTCTTCATCCCCCCTGTTGCCCTCTTGCTGATAGTTGTAATTAATTAAACAATCTCCACCCATGAATTGCATATATAACCTATATATTTGATTAATTACACGTATTTATCTTCTGGATGGAGTTTTTTTATAAGATCCTAGAGTTTCCGTATATTTTGTATACATAGTGCAAACTAGATATCGACGATGATGATGATGATGTAGGGCCTAAATGAGGACGAATTAAAAAGGGGATCTCCAAATGAATTTTTTCGTTTGTTTGTCTACATACACACACTATGTGTTGTTAGATATGATAAAAATGGTGTGAGCAAAATTACATTTCAGCTTTCGTGCTCGCTCTCTCTCTCTCTTCCCTCATGTCAGCCCCCCTCACCCTTGTGAACTTTCATATATATAGATATTATTATACTAGGCCTATATGCACATTTAAATATAGACACACCCAGTAATGTGACATAATTCATATGTTGCTTCCCTTATTTTTAAACATGTTTTTAATTAAAATTGAGATATCTATTTTCTGGCAGTTATTTTCTTACTGAACTCCTTCCCAGTTATTTGATAATTTTTTGAACTGATTTTTAAATTAAATGTTTTAAGAAAGTTATACCTTCTTTTAGGATGCTGTATGGATCAGAGAGTTGGACAGTGCAAAGGTGCCATGACAATAGAATGACGGTAGCTGAAATGCGAAGGCTATGCACAGTACACGGGTGGGGCGTCGAGAGCAGACAGAATTAGGAATGAGTATTATTATAGGTAGTTTTTGGGGGTTGGGGGACATCTCGGAAAAGATGACAGAGAATAAATTGATGTGGTACATATGGGCATGTGATGAGAAGAAGGGTGGTGTTTTAGAGCCCTTCAACTACAACTGTCATTAGAGCCCGTCCACTGCTTAGTTCTAATGCAGAGTCTGCACAGACACTACGCTGTTCAGAAGCTGATCAGACGAGAACTGGTGTGTCAAATGCAATACAGTTGCTCCCAGAGGAAGAGGAGCTCGTTAAGTCCATCACAGTGATGCAGGTTATTGGAAGAACCCGAGACAACGGAAAACCTAAGCAGACTTCAGAGCAGGTTATTCGAAGGGACGGATGGGAACCTGATGGGTAATAGATAGGAGCGGATGGCCAAAACCCGCAGATCCGACCCTGCCACAGGTGAGATAGGCCTAAGTTTTTTGGGAATCCCCCCCAAGGCAGGAATTGTGAACCTGGGGATAAACCCCGAGGTCCACATTGGTAATATATGCGTTGTCATGAGGGCCACACCCTCGATACTGTAATGGTAATTTGTGTTGACGTCTTTTTTCCCGTGTTGGGCGAGAAACTATGGCGTGCTTCTGCAGTGGCAGCAGAGGCGTTCCTACGATCACTAAGATGCCCGGACCCGGCGGCATTGAACATTTCGCTGTTGTGTTGTTGTTGTTTTAGGGCTCTTCAACTACAAGGTCATTAGAGCCCCGTCCACAGCGTAGTTCTTATGCAGAGACTGCACAGACACTACACTAATGCGACGATTTTTGGGTATTAGCAGTACCCAGTTTTCCCAAGCGGCCACCCATGTTAGTACTAGCTGGGGTTACGCTGCTTAACTTCAGTGATCAGACGAGAACTGGTGTGTCCAACGCAATTCGCCGCTCCCTGAACATTTCGCCACCGTGCTAACTTTGGGAATGGTCCCGTGGCGGCCCTGTGAGTTTTGAAGCCAATAATTACAGTATCTTTATTTGAGATAACATTTGCATCCTGCCTCGGTGGCCCAATAGGTAGCGTGCTCGAATTACTGTGCCAATGGCTCCACGTTCGATGCTGGATCGAGATGGGGTGGCTTCTTTCGGGCGAGAGAGAACCCACGAGTGCGCCTTCCTTCGGATGAGAAGTAAAACTGAGGTTCCGTGTGGTGTACGATGGCATTTGGGCGCAAAAGTGCGGGGCGTCGGTGGAGTGCTCCAATGAACAGTAGACCGTCGACAAATAAGTATTGGGGTTACAGCCTTGGTTGGCAGCCTGCTGAGGAAAAAAGCCGTCCAACATAGCACCCTTGTGCCCACTCAGTTGTTGTTGTTGTTGGAGTTTAAGGTCCCGTCAACTACGAGGCCATTAGAGACCCGTCCACTGTATAGTTCTAATGCATATACTGCACAGACACTACACTAATGCGACGATTATTGGGTATTAGCAGTACCCAGCTTTCCCGAGCGACCACCCATGTCAGTACTAACTGGGCTTGCGTTGCTTAACTTCAGTGATCAGACGAGAACTGGTGTGTCCAACGCAACTCGCCGCTCCCTGTGCCCACTCAGAGGGACAAGATGGGTACCCGACCCTGCCATAGGAGAGAAAAGGGCTAGGAGTTGCTATTTGGGATAACAATTACCGAAATCGTATTTAATAATTTCAATCAAAATATGGACAACCGTTCCCCCTCGTTACGTCTCTGAGTGACAGGTCACATGTATGTATACTACTTGGTATCGATTGTGCGGGCCCCAACTCTAGGTTTCACGGGCCGCATGCGGCCTAAAGGATTGTGAGATTACAAATTGTACTGCACTCCTGCATATGTATATGTACAAGTGCACGGGGAGTAATATTTCGTTGTAAATATTACAGTAGGATACTCTTCTCATATTCAAATAAAAATAAACTAAATAGAAGTATAGGGTAAACCGTCATCAATAGGATGTCTCTGTGTTTCACCCTTTTTTATTTAGCAACTGCTTCTTTCATATTTTTGGCACTCAATAAGACGTTACCGTCAAGTTGAGCTGGGATTTTTGGCGTGGGACGATAGTAGGTGCATGCATGCATATGTCTTTTGGTGTGTTTCTTCTCTATATAAATAAAATAATACTTTTTTAATGGTTCTTTCAGATAGATGCGCTAAAAATTAAATATTTATAAGTTGAAGGTTTATAAACTAATACCATCCCACCAGAATATACTTTTTTTACAAGAAAGGAAATGCAAAGTTTGATTACAGATTTGTATATTCTTAAGGCATGGAAACAAATAACGAAGAGAATACAGACTGGCTGGCATTATATGCGACCCTGTACAATGACGTCATTGCGCGTCATCGTGTGACGTAATTTTTCTTAATAGGATATTTATGGCGGCAGTGACAACCTCCTGTAAATATTTCAAATTTGGATTCGGGCATCTTTTTCTATACTTTTTAAGATCAATAATAGAGAGAAAGGTAAGGTGCAAGAATAAGGCAGAATAGAGGGTGCAGAGATGGACATTGGTCCCTCGCAAGCGGCCATTACCGGTACCCAACCCAGAAAAATGAGTTATTAATCATTGGTGATTTGCTGTTGTTGTTTGTGGTTGTTTTAGGGCCCTTCAACTACAAGGTCATTAGAGCCCCGTCCACTGTGAAGTTCTGATGCAGGCACTGCACAGACACTACTCTAATGCGACGATTTTTGGATACTAGCGGTACCCGGGTTTCCCAAGCGGCCACCCATGCCAGTATTAACTGGGGTTGCGTTGCTTAACTTCAATGCTCAGGCGAGAACTGGTGTGTCCAACTCAATAATCCGACTGTTGTCTTATGATATGACCCACTAATGTCTCATAAGATATAAGTAGTTCCTGCCAAGCTTCAGAACAAATATTGACATTTGGACAATGGTCAATCTCTCTTTCGTAAGGGCTTATCAAACAGTATTAGCAGTGATTGATACATTTTCTTTTCTGCTTCGGGACGGTACATCAGCATTGAATTCGAAGGAGAGGAAAAGTTGTGGGGGAGGAGGTCCAATACTTGTCTTCAAACTTGGGCCGATCTTGATTGTAAAAGGGAGCCGCTGTATTACGTTGGACACACCAGTTCTCGTCTGATCACTGAAGCTAAGCAACGCAACCCCAGCTAGTACTAACATGGGTGGCCGCCTGAGAACATTGGGTACCGCTAATACCCAAAAATCGTCGTAACAGCGTAGTGTCTGTGTAGACTCTGCATTAGAACTGTGCAGTGGACGGGGCTCTAATGACTTTTGTAGCTGAAAAGCCCTAAAACACTAACAAATCACTCAATCAATCACATTACAGTGAAACCTGTCAACTGGACCACCTCCAGAAGCGGACCACCTGTATTAGCGGACCTGACCGGTCCGGCACCAAATAGGGCTCCATAGACTTAACCTATAAATTTTCTCTCTAAGCGGACCACCTGTCTAACGCGACCGGGGACCACTGCAAATTCGGTCCCGAACCTTAGCAGACCCTGCATAAGAGGACCAAAAAAAGTAAATTTCGCCAGAAGTTGTGCCTCTGCTTTGATAAGTTTGTTTGCAGGGGTGAATCAAAAATGTCACTGTGCCTCTTATGGGCATACTGTGCAATGTGTCATTGGCGTTTTGTAGCGAACAGCTGCTTCAGTGTCCATTTCTTGCCTGTGCTGGCTCTGATTGGGTGGTTGCTGGTGTTTAAGGTCCCGTCAACTACAAGGTCATTAGAGACCCGTCCACTGCATAGTTATAATGCATAGACTGCACAGACACTACACTAATGCGACGATTATTGGGTATTAGCAGTACCCAGCTTTCCTGAGCGACCACCCATGTCAGTACTAACTGGGCTTGCGTTGCTTAACTTCAGTGATCAGACGAGAACTGGTGTGTCCAACGCAACTCGCCGCTCACCCGCTGGCTCTGATACATTTGCTCAGCAGCAGAGATGAAGACCTTAACATTGAAAGAAAAAAATTGATCTATGTATATGTATGCATATTGGTGTGCATTCATGAAGCGTAAGGAGGTACCTCCACAATCGGACCACCTGTATAAGGGGACCGCCTGTACGGGGTCCCGCAGGTGGTCCGCTTATACAGGTTCCACTGTAATTGTAAAAGTACCATCGGCTTCACAACAGAGGAAAAGTTGCGGAGGAGGAGGTGCTACACATGGGCGCCATCGTTCACTCCACACAATGAAATAAATAAGCAACTTTGTTTCTGGGATCAGACCCTTCCTCTCACCTACCCTAAAATGGTTAGCTCTTGAAAATGTCCTCGTCACATGTAGGCCTACCCAGGGGCTGATCCAGGATTTTCGTCAGGGGGGGGGGTTGAGCCATAGGCAGCGATTGGAAACGCAATTTTCATTTGTCAGTGTCAATGTCGACCCAAAATTTAGGGGGGTTGCAACCCCAACCCCCCCCTTGGATCCGCGCCTGGGCCTACCATATTCCCCGTGTATAAGGCGCACTTTTTTTTCGAAAAAATTGTGTCTAAAAACACGATGCGGCGCGTCTGATACAATGGTAGTAAAAACAACTCCTAACCCCGTTCCCGCCTATGGCAGGGTCGGGTACCCATCTTGTCCCTCTGAACAGGGCCGGACCGCCCATTGGTTTAAAGTGTGCAAAGTTAGAAAAAACACTAAACATTTAATGCTGTGATGCTTCACGAAAGAAAGGTAGTTCTGCCATGTGCTGGCAAACAAGAAAATCAAAACAAAATAACGATGTTTTTTACTCGGACAAAACGAATCAATGTTAACCTGTACATATTAAAAATATAAGTGAAAATATTATGAGGAGGCGCAGCCTAGACAATTCCACGCGGGCGGCCGAACCTATAGGACCCCCTCTGCCTCTGAATGGACACAAGAGCGATATAGTGGACAGTGCTTCTCCGTCCTGTTGCTTAGTAGCGAGGGTTCTTTTACGTGCAAATGCCGTCGTGCACCATACGGAATCTTGTTTTTATTTCTCATCCGAAAGAAGGCGCATTCAGGGCACCTCTCGCCCGAAAGACGCCAACCCCCCCTCGGTCCAGTATCGAACCTAGAACCACTGACGCTGTTCTAGAACCAATCACGCTACCCACTGCGCCACCGAGGCGAGTCTTATACAATGGCAGTCAAAATTAAAAATGATATGACTAATGTCACCAGAATTGTTTCGTTGGTGTTTAGGGCCCATCAACTATTAATGTTCCTTAGAACCCCGTCCACTGCGTAGTTCTAATGCAGAGTCTGCACAGACACTACTCTGTTACGACGATTTGAGTATTAGAAGTCAGCTATTTTCCCAAGTGGTTACCCATGCCGGTACTCTGTGGGGTTGCGTTGCTCAACTGCAGTGATCAGACAAGAATTGGTGTGTCCAACGCAATGCAGCCGCTCTGGGGCACCAGAGCACCACAGTCCAGCCGGTGCACGTATTGGAACTGGTTTTGTACCTGGTTGAAACGATCCTGGGATAATGTGAAGATTGAGATCGTTGTCAAGTCATTTAAGAAATGTGGCATTTTGGATGCCACAGACGGAACTGGGGATGAAGCAGTTATGTCCTTCAGTTATGTTTACTGTCCTTCTGACCGGTTAAAGAATTTCTGCGTTGGTAGATGGCAAATTATAAATAGTAATTCCTTGTAGGGGACATCCTGGATCTTTCTTTCTGGCAGCCTGACTTGGGTTCTCTAACAGGCTAGGTGTGTGGTAGTAGCTCGAGGTCCGACTGAACAGAAAATTAAGCTACAGGATGACACCCCACAGGGGAAAGGTCGGCACCCTGACCGGCCAGTCATATACCTGTTTGAACTCACTGTTAGCAGATTCCATTCTGGTTGAGGTGGGTATCAATTCCGGATGAATGGAACCTGATGGCTGCCCATGATATAGTTATTTCGTAGCCCTCTGTTGTCTGAAGCATGACCACTGCACGTACAAGAACCCTTCCTGCATACTAAATGTACAGATTTCCGGAGGTAGCAGCTCGACTTCAAGAGGCGACTGGCATCTAATGATTCATGGTTGCAGGTTTAATCCTTATTGAGATTAGCGACTTCTTTCAGGTGGGAGTAAAACCCCAAGTAAGCCATGTTGTCTTTCAAGTTCACGAAGTGTAATCCCATATAAAATCGCAGTTACCCATGGAGTGTGTATAATGTCAAAATTTTTAGGTGTAGGAGTTCTACTCCCCCTGGTAGTAGTAAATTGCCTCTGGAAGTAGGTGGCCGAACGTTCGGAATCAAGCTCTAACCCAGTCGTCATCTGCAATCAATACAATTGCAGGTCAACCGACTTGGATTGTATTGAATGAACTCTATGCCGTGTGTGCCCGGAATTTCGTCCTGGCGGCAGCTATGATTTCTTCTAGCAAGATGCTGGTAGGACTACGGAACATCTTTTCCATAATATATTCTACCTGTAATTCGATGGTCACCTTGTATTCTTCGATTACCTTAGTACCAACAGAAACATAAAATCTATCTAACAACTTAACCCGAGATTAGTAATTGGAAGGTGGTTCCATTCCTGGCTGGCTCACTTTTTTGATGGAGTTACTAGGTTGTTATGAGTAAGGCTACAAGAGAGAATATTACAGGACATTACCTGTTCATCTTTCTTAACTGTCTGGTGTAAAGCAGATAAATGTGAGTGATAAGTATTGTGATTTGGGGAGAGGAGTGAGAAGTGGGACCAAAACATGTTCTATTGCTGAAATTGTATCTCTTAGTGATTGGACTGCCATAATGACGTCACTTGTATCTGTTATTTCATGTAAGGTACTAATACAGGACCAATTTTATATGGCAAGCAATAACTAACTCTTTTTCCCGCTTATGTGCACCGGGTACCCATATTTGTCCCTCTGAAGACACATGGGCGATCCCCTGCCGACCAAGGCTGCAACCCCTATGTTTATTTATCGTCGGTCGACTGTTCGTTGCGACACTCCACCCACGCCAAGGGACGAGCTGCTAGCAGTGCCGTCTTAATGTATGGGCCAGATGGACCTGTATACGTAAGGGTGATCATTTACATTCTGTTCCTGTGAGTGGCTGTCGTAGGAGCCCCAGCACACTGCTTTTCCCAGGGGCCCATAATGCTGTTAAGACGGCACTGACTCCTTCCCCTGAGAATTTCGCCTCTTCTACCCGTAACATAGTAGCGAGGATTCTTTTACGTGAAAATGACATTCCTACACCGTTGCTTTCCGTCTCTCTCTCTCGCCAGAGAGAAAGGGAGCGGCTTATTGCGTTACACACACTAGTTCTCGTCTGATCACTGAAGTTAAGCAACGCAACCCCCAGTTAGTACTGATATGGGTGGCCGCTGGGAAAAAACTGAGTGCTGCTAATACCCAAAACTCATCGCATTAGTGTAGTGTCTGTGCAGTCTCTGCATTAGAACTACGCAGTGGACGGGGCTCTAATGACCTTGTAGTTGAAGGACCAACCAAAGTCAGAAGGAAGCTGAGCAGTAGTTGAGCACGCTACCCTCTGCACCACCGAGGCAGGATTTGACCAATTCTATATGGAATGTGGAATAATACGACTAGCATTTTTTAGCAAATATTTTATTAAATTAATATTTACTCTAAATATAAAAAATACTTTAATTTCTGCGAATGGATAATTAGTATTTCAAAATGGTGTCCATTTGAAGTACCGATATTTTATGATGTGTAAGCAGTTCCCGTATAATATTTACTCACAATGTTGATTGTGTGTGTAGGTTTATAGGTAACTAATGGAATTTAACAAGGGACCTGTCAATGGCGCCACCTTTTTTTTACCCCCTGTCCCTTTTGATGTGTTGGCACCTACATATTTCAACACCTAACAATGTTGGATCACATACAATTTACAGAATCATGAGTTGTACTTTATTTGTTGTGGTAGTTGGACAATTGGTGTAGTAAAATGGCCCACATCAAGGATTTCAAAGTTGCTTCTCTGCTCATCTTTGAGAATGAGTTTATTTTTCATTTGTCGCCATTTGCTAAAGATCCAAACAGGAAATCTTGGATCAGTATCCAGTATCTCCTAATGTATTTTACGGTTCCATTTAATATCTAAGAGACATGATAATCAATATGAGAGAGAGTGTGTGTGTGTCTTGTCTGTCTCCTTCAAGGCAAGAAAAAAGGTCTGTTTACTTTAGTCCTTGAGCAAAGCGAAATTTTGACGCCATCATTTTTTTTTGTACGTGTATGCCTATGTGTTGTCATTCTCCTCGTCCTCACGCCCTATTCTTAACACCCCTCTTCTATCCGAAGTAATCTACAAGTCAATCAGACGACCCCAAAATGTTATGAGAAGAAGCATATCAATTTGATTTGATTGACTTATTGTAAGACCATGTTTTTTTCTTCTTTTCCTGATGTTGAAGATCAACTTTTATTAAAAAAAATTGATTGGCAAGGCATCCCTAATTAATTCGCCAAGGCATTGATTTCCAAACTGAGGCGATCATTTCAGGTGTTAGTTATTGGATTCAGACCCGAATTTGACCCATCAGAGGCGACTGTCAGTCAGGCTATAAGCCGGGAACCTATGCTCGAGTTGTTGTCTATAGAAAATACAGTATCGGATGATCTCTCACCAGAACGATGCTATTTCGATTTAACTAATGAGAATGCACAATGTACGCGGCCCAGTACGCCTGATGTGCACGGAAAACGGCCCGCTAGAGGAAGTTTGAATGCACAACCTTTCTTTGACTCATTGATGTTTTTTTTCAGTCACTCCATCCCATCAATGGAACGAGGGTATAATGGGGCCATTTCCCCTCTTCACAAGAAAATCACCACTTCAATTTTTTGGACCCCCCCCTCCTCCCAATCTTGCTGGATTTAGTACGGGCCGCCCAGAGGATTATTGGGAGCGGCAAATTGCGTAGGACACACCAGTTCTCGTCTGATCACTGAAGTTAAGCAACGCAACCCCAGCTAGTACTGACATGGGTGGCCGCTTGGGAAAACTGGGTACCGCTAGTATCCAAAAATCGTCGCATTTGTGTAGTGTCTGTGCAGTCTCTGCATCAGAACTACACTGTGAACGGGGCTCTAATGACCTTGTAGTTGAAGGGCCCTAAAACACCAACAAACATATAACACTGAGTATAACACTCAGGTTCCAGCCTGGTCGAGATGGGCTGCTTATTTTTGTTCTAAGTACTCAAGACGGTATAGTATAATGCCACCACTACACGTAAATAATAATAACCCAACCAACCTCGTTCAGAGGTGACAGACTAGGTCCTAGACTGGATGTTAATAATGCGCAGGTTCAATGGACATTTCGCGGGATAAATTGTGATTCTCCTGCTGTGCAGGCCTATACGATGTCATTTACACTCCAAAACCCCTTCCTACAAGGAACTGAAATACGTATAACATGTGCAAAACTCAGGTTCAGGAAAGAACAGACAGGAGACATTAAATAACCTCAATAAAAGCAAAGAGGGGGTAGGTCATTGCAGACATATTGGGGAAATGCGCCTGATGTCCTACGAGGATCATACTTGATTAACTTTTCATCAGGTCTTTCACTTATTTCATCAAGGTTAGCCGCTAAACCGTAACCCACTAAATAAATGAACAGTTTGTCACCACAGGATGGCCATTCATACTCGGAGGTTTTTAGACATCACGTGTCAGATAATTATAGCATCCGGACTAGGGCGTTGTATAGTTCTAGTACTATGTAGTGGTCCTAGACTTTATTTTCTCTCTCGGTTACCATGGCAACTATTATCTGTTTTTAGTTAGTAGCCAACAAAGTATATGAACATTGTCTGCCACTTCTTAGACTGTTGAATTGACCCCCAGAATGTTGCGGAGTAATTCTAGTTTTGCATGCGTCCTTCTCCTGCTGATTTTGTTGACCTGTCTGCATCTGTAGGGGGTGAGGATTTCCTGTTTTAAAGTCTTAAGTATTGTATTCTCAAAATTTTTATGGTGACTATGACCTGGCTTGAAGTCCTGAATAGTCCTGAAACTTGTCGGGAGGGTCGAGGTGGTATTGCTTACAGGATACAGATACTTGGAAGTGTTGTCGATAAATTTTTTTCTTGATATTGTCCAGGGTGTACTTAATCTTGTGAATTATGCCTCCCGAGTCAATGAATTGGGATACAAAGTATGAAGCTTAATATCTTTCATCATTCTTCAAACGCATTGTCCCAAAGGATCTTTTCCATACATGGAGTCACGTTGGCCCCCTCCTCGTATTCCCGAAACAAACGGTTTTAACTTACTAGCGTAGGATGAGTCTGGCAAGATATCTGTTAATTAGGATGTCACAGGTGTTGAGAACACAAAGAACTCCCTGGCATGCTGCAAGGAAGTGTAGGGAAAACAGGTGCTGTAACACGTTTCTCGGGCAAAAAGTAATTAGCATTTACCATTTAGAAATGGTAGGAGAAGCGTAGGGCCTGTGTCATCCTAAACTATATGCGATACGCTGAGGTTACAAGTTTTTCCCCCAAATTAGTGTTTTTGTATGTTTGCCATAATGTTCTGGTTTCTGTCTGCGGTGTTTCCTGATGGTAAAGTGTATTAAATTTTGTCATCAAGCATTTGAACTCTGCAGAAGTTAGGGCAGTCTTTTTAACCAGCAACATTTCACAATAAATTCAAGTAGAGCCCTGAAAAGTTTGAGGATTCCGCTCAAACATTGTTTTCAACACATGTCGTAGGTTTAGAATAAGAAAAATATTGCAACATTTTGAAATAATCTCAAGAGAATAATTCTTTTAATCAAAATAAATGTACTGATGTTGGTAAATGATATTCCGAATGCATGCCTTCAATGTTGGCAACATGAAATCAACAACAACATCATGTTGGAATTTCAGACTTGAATGCTATCTTTAAAGTTATGAGGTGAACCGATTTAAAGTCGATATTGTTGGTAACAATACTGGACATGACAGTGTTGGCAACTTTGTTGAGTTCGTGTAAAACTATTGGTGGCCTGCTATGAAGACACCTCATAGAATAAGTTCACCAACATCTCAACAAGTCCTTAAAGGAGTAATGACGTCAGATGAAAACCAGAGGTTTATATTCTCTCCACCTCCACCATCACCCCTTACTTGTGTGGGGTGAACCACGGATATGAAACCCTGTAGACGGAAACTACTTTTGTATGTCGCCTTTATGTGTTGAAGTCAAAATATTTATTCATAACAACATATTTTAATAATTGCATCAGTTGTTTGTTGCACTTTCTCTGTTTGTTTACATTGAATAACAGACACCATATTTCTTCTTCGAAATCACTAACATGACAATAATAAAAATGTTTTGAGCAATATTTTGCTACGTACTACAAAAATAAAGATTTTATGGAAAATCCTGGGATGACGTGAGTAGGCCGAGTGTGACGTCAGGCAAGACAGACGCCAACAAGACACAAATTCAGTTGTAAAGTTCTCTAGACTGAATTATTGAATCGTGGCACTTCTGCCATATTGCAGACAGCAGAGCGGCTGCATTGCGTTGGACGCCCCAGTTCTCGTCTGGTCACTGAAATTAAGCGACGCAACCCCAGCTAGTACTCGCATGGGTGACCGCTTGGGAACACTGGGTACTGCTGATACCCAAAAATCGTCGGAACAGCAGTGTCTGTGCAGACTCTGCATTAGAACTATGTAGTGGACGGATCTCTAATGACCATTGTAGTTGGTGAAAGGGTCCAAAAGCACCAACAAAACAAGCAAAAACCATATTTCAGACTTCTTGTAGAGTGATGATGTTGACAGGGCTATTCTCATTCCATTGAGACTTGTCTTTTCTGCATAAATTACCGGTAAGAAGAAAAACACATTCACTAATACCAGTTTACATTGCATTTCAGGCACTGCTTCTTCTTTTGATTTTTGTGTTTTCTGCACCAAGTATCCTCTAATGTCTTAGTCGGACTGACACAATGGCATCAAATAAGGTAGTTATTGAATATAACACTGTATTGCTAGTACCCCAGGGGAAAGATTGAGCCAATTGTTCGCCAATATTCGAACCTGGGTGAGAGGAATTGGTTTCTTTTGCCAGGTGTGTTTTCTGTCCCGGATGAGAAGCGGGGTCTTGGATTCGGTGCGGCCTGACGATATCAACACTTCAAGTAGCAGATTCTTTTGATCGTCGCAGTTGCTTCCGTTTCTTATGGATGGGGTTTTAGATTATTTAAAGTTGGTGTAAGTAGCTTAGGAGGTAATTTACCAACACCGAAGGAAGAACCGGGGAAACCTCTCTAAATCTTAGCTACTGAGATGGGTAAAATTCGCAAGCATCTCCTTCATAAAACAATACACTTAGAACCGGTGACACACTAAAGCCATATGAGTTTTCGGCGTTTGTTGTCTGATATTAATTTTCGCAGTCTTATGGTGCTTCTTAATGAGAAAAGACCCAACTCGATGTACAAGTGTCCACTTTGAGATTAGTGTCCTTAATGCATACAGAGAAAGGAGTAAGCGAGCTGCAAAGCACATCTAGTGCGTCTATGACTCGTTATCCTTTTTATTTTTATTTCTTCTTGACTGTTATCCAAATCAAAGAAGCAAATTAGGAACTGTATTTATCAGAGTGATTCAAGTTTGTTTGCCGCCTCGTGAAAAATGTGTTTTATTTTGGATGACATTGAGATTCAGTAGCTTGTGAGCGTATGTGTGTATTAATAGGATAACTGCTATATCTGATTGTTATACACATTTGAGGGGGTCTGGTTGAGCGGGGTCCTTTTTTTTGACTTTAGCTTCATATTCTTTTGATCTTAATCCGCCATTACATCCATAGATAAATATCTATTTACACAAACATATACAACAAGGAATGTTTGTTGCATCTGTATCCCAGACAGTGTGTGCTGTGGCGGTGTATCAATGTGTAATGACTTTTTTGCCGCTAAATGCTGCGCTCTCACTTTTATATATACCATGTGGAAAATATCCTATTGTTGAGGTTTTTCGTTTGGTGAATGCATCAAAGAGATCGAGAAACAAGAGGGGGGTCTTCAGTTTATGACTTATTTTTTTTTTTGTCTATCATGTTTTTATGCCAGGGGAAATTTTTTTATTGTTTAGAGGATGATGATAACTGGAGGTGGAGAGGCAGAGAAAAGAAGAAAGCAAGGAAAAAAAAGATAAAAGTGAAAATGGCGATGAGAAATTATTGACCTAACTGCAACATTGCATGATTTATCAGTTGATACTGTGTGAAAAATGAACGACAATCTTGTAGGATGACTCTCAGCTGCTGTTGGTAGAGCCCCCCCTTTGCCTCTTGAACTCAAAGTAAGCACTATTCAGTCTATTTCAGCAGCTCAATATCAGAGGGAGCAGCAAATTGCGTTGGACACAACCAATTCTCGTCTGATCACTGACGCTAAGCAACGCAATCCCAGCTAGTACTGACATGGGTGACCGCTTGGGAAAACTGGGTACTGCTAATACCCAAAAATCGTCGCATTAGTGCAGTGTCTGTGCAATCTCTGCATTAGAACTACGCAGTGGACGGAGCTCTACTAACCTTGTAGTTGACGGGCCCTAAAACACCAACTCAATATCAGCGTGTTTGACTTTTGAGCTCCGTATCACAGGTTCGAGTCTCCTGATTGACAGGCCTGCTGATTGATGGAAAACACTATAGAGCACAATTTTAGTCGGTTGATAGTACCAACCAGGCCTGAGGAGAGGGGGTGCAGCCGGTACATTGTTCCGGGGTTCATGGGGCTCAAAGAGGGCCCATGTGTTTTAAGTTAAGCATATCCTCCTTTTAATATAACTCATTTGTAAATAGAGGATGTTTGACTGTAATTAAGAAATGTACAATTATGACTTTTATTAATTTATGTGTAAATGCGTAGGTGGGCAGGGTCGGGTGCCCATCCTTATCCCATTGGGACACATGAACGATCTGTTAGACACTATTTTAACGTAGCTGGCTGCCAACCTAATACTACAACCCATATGCTTATTTATCGTCGGCCTGTTTTGATTCCTTGGGGA
Organism: Trigoniulus corallinus; assembly: GCA_013389805.1. Lineage (NCBI taxonomy): Eukaryota > Metazoa > Arthropoda > Diplopoda > Spirobolida > Trigoniulidae > Trigoniulus > Trigoniulus corallinus. The sequence continues at coordinate 16,628,230 of JAAFCE010004209.1, read as the reverse complement.
GTTTTTCCTTCACCGACGCCGGGAAGCGAGCTCTTGCACCTGTAAGTTTTGCCGAAGTACACATAGGGCCTATTTGACTGCATGTAGCAAGGATTCTTTTAACGTGCAGACGACATCGCTCGAAAGAAGCCTACCGCCTTACTCCAGGGTCGAACCTGGAACCACTGACACAGTAGTTCAAATCGAAGGCTTCTTCGTGCTAATTGGGAGGTAAAACCTTGCTCCTGTGCCTGGTGCATCCAAAGCAACTAACCTTATAGGTAGGCAGATCGAGGTCAAATAACAAAAACGCCCTATAGTGCTTATAAGCTATAGTTCCATGTGTAGGCATGCGGAGTCACTCGCCACCTACGTAGTCTGAACAGGGCACAGTCAGGATCTAGCAAGAAGGGGTGAAATAGATGACTAAAATTTGAATTTTTTGAATGGGCTGTACTGATGAACTACACCTCTGGGATTTTTGTTTCTGTGGTGAAAAGAGGATTTCAAGGTCGTCTGAGATGAGATGTTGGATGAGAAGGAAACTTATGATTCCGTGTCAAATGCCCTTCCAAGAACCTTGAAGCAGTTTCGGGGGTGTAGGCTACGTGTCTCAAATAATCCACTTCCTTATAAGTCTGGTTAAGGATAAATCTTGGAATAATTTCAGAACTTCGTCATGGTACTTCCCGTAAAGCTTACCGTTTGATAGTGGGTATAAATCTATAGTGATCAACACCAGGATTCGTCTCTTCTGCACAGCCATAAATTCTTGTCTGTGACAAGTTAGCAACGGGGCCCTGTGTCGAAAATTTGTACAAATTGTCAAAATGTTCTAATGAAGAGGGTATAGTATATCTTCTTTTTTTCTTCTGTCGTCTCTGCCATAGGTAAAGTTTTCAGAGCCAAGAGAAGAGTTAAATCAAGGGTGTTAAACTCATTTAGGCCGCGGGCCTCTTAGCCAAGAAGTAAAATGTATGTGGGCCACGCGATATGTATTTATATTTTTACCTATTCTACTCTTGAAATTTTTAATTTTCCCAAGAAACATCGTTATCTTTAATTAATGTCCCATCTTCGTTAGCTTAGTTGATAGTGAGGTTGTCTCCTCAGTTATTGTTGCTAGTTCGATTCCCGCCAAATGTCCGTTTTAGCACTTCAACTTGTTCGTTCGTTGGTGGTTTAGGGCCCTTCAACTACAAGGCCCGTCCACTGCGTAGTTCACTACATTAATGCGATGATTTTTGGGTATTAACGGTACTCAGGTTTCCCAAGCGGCCACCTATGTCACTACTAGCTGGGGTTGCGTTGCTTAATTTCAGTGATCTGACGAGAACTGGTGTGTCCAACGCAATAAGCCGCTCCTTGGAACTTCAAGACAAAGAGTAAGACCTTCTGTCTGGACTAGGACCTAGTGTTCACTAGATATATACACCTTAGGAGAGTTTATGGTTTAATTTTTCTTACTGCCTCCTTCACATTGCCCTTCATACTGGGTCTGATGCAGTTGACAGTAGATATACTTTAATGAAATTGTCGGTGTTTTGAATTTCAATATCCGGTTGACTGTCGTTTTATTCGACGACATTCGTGCCATCTTGGAATCCTGTATGTGAGAGTTCCGATTGATAATGTCTGGATTGCTGTCCTATGGCATCCATTTTGAAGGTACTTAAGGGCACGTCTTTTAAGGTGTAATTCACATTAACGTGTAAAGACATTGTTTTATGTTTTCAACTTCTTAATGCTAAATGCTGAATTGTTATTTTGTAAACAACGTTCCTTTGTCACCTAGTGTGTGCGTGGAAAAATATATTAAACAGGTGATCACACCTATCGAAACCTTGGTGACAAAATCTACATAGCAGGAATAAATAGACTAATGCTACTTACAAGAGGCGGAAAAAAGAAATTTGGCTCAGCATATCTTAAGAAAACGCTAAGCTATTATTGGATGCCTCAAAATGCCTCATATTTATTTTTATAATTTTAATTGGTCATCTATTATTTGCAAGGTTTAATAAGTGAGCTACTGTATTCACACTGACCAATGATGAGGAGTTGGAACATCCTTCTAGAGTGCATTGATTTGTTGATGTTTTAGGGCCCTTCAACTAAACAGTCATTAGAGCCCCGTCCACTGCGTAGTTTTAGTTGTTGTTTGTGTTTTAGGGCCCTTCAACTACAAAGGTCATTAGAGCCCCGTCCACAGCATAGTTCTTATGCAGAGACTGCACAGACACTACGCTAATGCGACGATTTTTGGGTATTAGCGGTACCCAGTTTTCCCAAGCGGCCACCCACGTCAGTACTAGCTGGTGTTGCGCTGCTTAATTTCAGTGATCAGACGAGAACTGGTGTGTCCAACGCAATTCGCCGCTCCCTGCGTAGTTCTAATCTGAGTCTGCACAGACACTACGCTGTTACGACGATTAGAGCATTAACAGTACTCAGTGTTCCCAAGGGGTCACCCATACTAATACTAACTGGGGTTGAGTTGCTTAACTTCAATGATCGGACAAGAACTGGTGTGTCCAACACGCAATGCAGCCGCTTTCATGGCGTGCCCTTGATCCCCAATTCGGTCCCCTAGTTATAAAGATATGTATGAGGATGTTGGTGCTACTTACTTAGGATAAGATGTCTCAAATCCAAATGTGCAATATGAAATCAAGGGGCAATTCATGATTAACGATATATCATTAACAAGTGCCCATTCCTTCCTCTTTATTTCAGTCGCGGGCCACTTTTTCCAACAAATAAAACTTACCAGGGCCGCGCGATATGTATTTATATTGTTCCACCCCTGACTTACTGACCTAACCATGATTACATTCCGTATATTATTGTCCTGATTAATTAGAACCAGGTAGATTCAGGTGACCCAAATCAATACCGTTGATTACGCTTGGAGGTATCTTATAGTGTTAAGTAAGTAGGCCCTACCTAGGATCAGTGTTCGTGAACAATGGAGAAATAATTCGGATGTGGCCCATAGGATCAATGTAAGGTAGATGAAGTGAAGACAGACAAGTGGAGTCCTGTGTGATCGGAGGGGCCCCAATAAAGTTGAAAGGGGAATTCTGTAGAGCAGTGGTTAGACCAGCTATGTTGTATGGATTAGAGTTTTTGGCAGTGAGGAAGAACCACGAAAATAGACTACATACAAGTAACTGAAATGCAAATGCTGCTGTACATGAGGGGGTGTCGAGAACAGGTAACATTTGGAATGAGTATATTAGAGGTAGATTTAGGGAGGGGAACATCACGGAAAAAATGAGGGAGAATAGATTGAGGCGGTATGGGCATATGATGAGAAAAGGACAGAAAGAGCTGGTTAGGTCCATTACGGGGATGCGGGTTGTTGAAAGCACCCGAGTAAAGGGAAGGCCAAAACAGACATGGGAAAAGGTTGTACGAAATGATATGGTAGTATGTGAGGTTGATGGGGATCTAGTGGGAGATAGGCGGAAGTGGGGGGAGGGCTAGAACCCGCAGACCCAACCCTGCCACTGACAAGGTAAGGTATGAGGTATGAGGATGTATCTTATAGCGCTAATGTGTAGTGTTGAGATTTTGACACATGGCTGACCAGTAGTCTAGTAGCCTAATATTTTGATTATTGTCCACCTCAGTACCAGGCCACTAAAATAACAATCCCCCAATATGAGAAATGGGGTAGAGATTTATAGTAAAATGCCTTCCTGTATCTGTCAGCAATTCGTGTGTAGTTGCTTAACATTCCTGTTACCCCCACAAACTGTTAAGTTATCAGAGGAAGAAGATGTAATGAAGTTTATACCGGCACTGACCCGAATTTCAGTAAAATATGCTGCTGTGGTATCGTTACGCAAGTTGTACCCAACCCTTGCTGTTCAAGTTTAAACAAGAGACGTGTCACTCGGCATTTTGACCTTGGTTTCTGGTTTTCTTTTAACATTACAAGATAACAAATAAATAAAGTTGCGTTGGACACACCAGTTCCCCTTAGATCACTGAAGTTAAGCAGCGCACACCCACGTCAATACCAACTTGGGTGGTTGGTAAAGAACGTTGGGTGCTGCAAATTAACCCTCTTCCTCGTCCTTTCACCTACCTCCTCATCTCCCGAGGGCAGCCTCCTAAGGGGTTGACCTGTTATGGCTGCCTGACTTACACACCAACCCACAAACTAATCCAATCCAAGTGAAGAAAATATTATCATTTATGAAGTGAAATATTGTTGTCTTATCCAGCACTGATATCTATCATAAAGTGCCCTTTCTCTCTAATGTGCCGTGTTTCCTAAGGACCTTTCTATGTGGGATATCGAAGTATGACTAAATTTGGGCAATTGATATGGATTGTTGTTGTTGTTTGTTGGTGTTTTAGGGCCCTTCAACTACAAAGATCATTAGATCCCCGTCCACAGCATAGTTCTTATGCAGAGACTGCACAGAAACTATACTAATGCGACGATTTTTGGGTATTAGCAGTACCCAGTTTTCCCAAGCGGCCACCCATGTCAGTACTAGCTGGGGTTGCGCTGCTTAACTTCAGTGATCAGACGAGAAGTGGTGAATTGATATGGAGACATCGCTCTGACGTAATTAGGACAAACACAAAACTGTGGCACCATGATAGCAACAAAGTCCACAGGCTGAAAGGGCCTCTCTTCATTCAGTCCCAAATGCCACCTAGCGTGGGTGCTATAACCATTCCAGATTTTGTTTTGCGTAGACCCAGAAATTGTCGTTATATCTTAGGATAATGCTGGCCTTAGAAAATAATTATTCTAGCTGAAAAATGAAAATAGATAATGCAAAAGAGACCGACCTTGGGGCGTCCATTTTCTACTCTTGTCCCATAAGATTTAACTATCTCTGTCTGCTGTATGAAGGTGATCGTTTTGCGTGACCCAGGGTTCAAAAAAGGATAAAATTTCAGTAGAATTGTAGAGAAATAAAATCTTTTAATAATTACACAACTGTGTGATAACATTTTAGGTTTTTATTCCGGTTGATGTCCAAAATACATGTAAAATAGCTCAAGTAGCGGTAACAGTTGTTAGACATATTTTCGCACAGATTTGAATGCTTTATTTACTGCTAGTCAAAGGGTTGCTCTCTTTTGTTTGCCCTATTTTATAGGAACTAAAGCCCGACATAAAAATCACTCTTAAATTTATTCAAGGTTACGATAACTTCTTGTGTGTTAGCTTATCCGATGCACTCAAAATGGTAGTTCGAGTCCTGATACGCTGTGCTGGGTTACTTTTACACCAAACTGGAGGGCGGTACAGTTTCTGTCGTAAATTAGCGATATTTCTCCCCGTGCGGTAATTAATTAGGGTTGGAATGACAAATGGCCCTAACTTCTCAGGTGTAGGTCTCCTACGGATAGGAATGTTAAGCCTACATGTGGGTTTGTGAATCATGTCTGCAGTAGGAGTTGAAAGTTAAATTATAGCTTTTAAGCACTTTTAACGTCCGTTAATTTTTATCGTTAAAATATTGGATACCTCAAGCATTTCCTCTATCCCGTCCCTTCCACTACCTCTTCATCCTTTGATCATCGTAAAAAAAAAAACATTTAAAATCATGCACACGATCTCATTCAACAATAATTATACAGTAGGTCATTTTTTTTTTATAATTAGTAGACAATTGGTTGACCTACCTTAAATGTAATACATCAAGTTAGATATAAACACCCGTCGTCGTTTTCTTAACCGGTAATTAAAGTTATAACAATAAATCAGTCGTGACAGGTATGTGTGTACTTGGGTCAATTAAAACTTTGATTACGCTATAAAGAGTTTGCACGTTATTTGAATTTTTCCCCCCAATATTTTATGCTAGGTGCAGGGATGTCCGATCCAATATGATGGGTCCTTTTTTTTTCATGCTCTGATTACGGCGTATAATTTTAGCAATACACACTTTCTGAAAGGTCAACCATTTACACTCAAATATCGGTTCCTCAAAGGCGCATTTTTTGGTCTAATGACCAATAGTTGTACAGATTTCACAACTCGAAGATCGTCGGAAAAATTTCAAGCAAGTTCTAAATTTTTTAGACAAATTATAGTAAGAATTGAGGTCAAATTAGCAAGTGTACACATCGGACATAATCATTTGCACTCCTTTATCTCCCCTTTTGCTACTTGTTCCTTAGCCAATTTGAAGCTAGTCGCTCATTGGTGCTGACCCTTAGAACAGTAGAACGACTAACAGCCAATAAACAATGAAGTTGTGAATTTTTTAGTTCACGTCACGACTGACGTCACACCCACGCGTAGTTGCCTTCGGCCGTAATTAATCTGGTTTGTTTATGTTCCACTCGCGTATAGGGAGGTGTTTGTGGAGTCAACCATGTCATAGTGGCGCGAGCGCGTGTTCCATTCACTACCACGTGCCACTCAAGGTTGATGCAGCCCTCTGATTGGCTGTTGGGCTGTCGTCAAAGAGTTGACATTAGCCACTCTTGTGATGCCGCCAAGGAATATTTAAATAGGCAAAATGGTTGCCAAAGTACTGTTTGACCAATCAGGCAACGACAGGCCACATATTGAAACGATTGCAAAATATTTCTTGATGACGTCTGCTACGAATGTCTGCTCATTTTCTAGGAAATGAAGTACTGATATTTAATCCAAATAAAATGGAGGTGTAGATGTTTCAGATGAAAATCGTTTAATAACAGTTTCAGTGCAGCCCATTTGCGTGGTGCAGCCAAGTTGCGTTGGACACATCAGTTCCCGTGAGATCGCTGAAGTTAAGCAGAGCAAGCCCACGGCAATACCAACTTGGGTGGTTGGTAAAGAACGTTGGGTGCTGCAAATTAACCCTCTCCTTTCACCTACCTCCTCTTCTCCCGCGGGCAGCCTCCTAAGGGTTCGTCCTGTTACGGCTGCCTGGCTTACTCCCCAACCCACGAAACTAATCTAAAAAAAAATAACAAACCTCTACGGTAGCCGGTATTTTGGTAGCCAGGTGACACAATTCTGAACGAAATGTTAGGCAATTATTTTAGTGCTAATTGCGACTTCGAGTGCTTTTTTGTTTCGTTGGTGTTTAAATTCAGGGCCCTTCAACTACAATGGTCATTAGAGTCCCGTCCACTAGAGAGTCTGCACAGACACTGTTCTGTCGCGACGATTTTTGGATATTAGCACTACCCAGTGTTTCCAAGCGGTCACCCATGCGAGTACTAGCTGAGATTGTGTTGCTTAATTTCGGTGATCAGACGAGAACTGGTGTGTCCAACGCAATACTTCAAGTGCTGAATGACCCCAGAATTTCTATATAAAGGAGATGTGTTTTCCGAGTGGAAGGAAGGTCTGGCACATTCTCTATCAGGCCCTGATTGTACCCCATTTGAGATTTTTTGATGTTCGTTACATCGTCACATCTTTTATGGCCTACAACCCTCATCAGAGGGGAGGAGCAGATCTGGATGGAGGTGGGTTGGCGTCTTTTGGGACGGATGTCAAGTTAGACCGTGTGTACCCGTGTGTGGTGTACGTTGTCATTTGCATGTAGGGTTGTAGGAACTCGTCCCTCTGATGTTGCCACGTGCTCCAACGAACAGTAGGCATAGGCAACGAGCATAGGGGTTACAGTTTTGTCGGCTGAGGGCTACGTAAAAATACCGTCCAACAGATCATCCATGTGTCCATCCAGAGTGACAAAAATGAGTCCTCGACCATGCCATACACGGGAAAAAGGCTAGTAGTTGCCTGTTCTTTGAAACAAGAGCTCACTTTTCAGACATTTCGCATAGTTTTCATGGATAACGTTTGATTATCAGAGAGGTGACATGAAGTTGGTTTTTTGGCCCTCTTCAACTTAGTGTACTAGTTGTTGTCCCGTTTAAGGTCCCGTCAACTACAAGGTCATTAGAAACCCGTCCACTGTATAGTTCTAATGCATATACTGCACAGACACTACACTAATGCGACGATTATTGGGTATTAGCAGTACCCAGCTTTCCCGAGCGACCACCCATGTCAGTACTAACTGGGCTTGCGTTGCTTAACTTCAGTGATCAGACTAGAACTGGTGTGTCCAACGCAACTCGCCGCTCCCCCTTAGTGTACTAGGTGTAGTGTTGTTACCAACTGTAGTGTCAGTACAGCGTCTGCATTAGAACTTCTCAGTGGACTGGGCAATAATGACCATTGTAGTTGAAGGACGTTAAACACTAACGAAATTAAAAATGGGTATTCAGAGTTCATCGATACAACTGACCGCGGTATGGTGATCATGCTTCTTCTTGAACGCACGCAAGGACTGTCCCGGTGGTTTACTTTCTGTTGAAGAGGTAGATTTAAACGCATTTGTCGGCAGTTTTAGAAGCAAAAACTCGCCTGCACCATTGACGAGACCTCAACACCTCTGTCTGCTAGAATGAGGTTATTTGTTGTTGTTTTGTGTTGTTTTAAACGACTATGTTGGCCATGAGGACCCAGACTGCTATAATCAGGCTATGTAAAGACTGCGATGATCATTTCTAATGGGCAGAAAATTAGAATCCCTATCTCACTACCTATCCGTTCACAGATGGCCCCTTGAGGCGAATCCTGACAGGTCCGTATTTTTACGGTGAGATGGAACCCCCCCTCCTTCAGGGCTACTGTCGTCAGTCCAGAAGTTGCACGAATGTTCTATAGGTGTCTACCATGTCATCTTTAACTAGCAGGTGACCGAATCAGATTTATTTGATGCTATGTCCTCAGATGAAATGAATTTGACAGTGGTGAACAAATGGTCGTAATTTCTACCTTATAGGTAACTGATGAGAGAGAATAGATTGAAGTGGTATGGGCAGTAGCGTAGCCACGATTTTCTGAAGGACACCCCCCCCCCCTTGGCTACGCCACTGGATATGGGCATGTGGTGAGAAGAGGGAATGAGGAACTGGTTAGGTCCATCATAGGGATGTAGGTTATTGGAACCACCCGGGGCAGGGGAAGACCCAAACAGCCATGGAAACCTAGTGGGTGATAGGCGGGAGCGGAGGACCAGAACCTGCCTCAGGCGGGATAAGGCTGCGATGATGAATATCTAATAACTCCATGGATAAGAAATAGTCACTACTTGGATTTGACCAATGTTGATGCCATTAGTCGGGGGTCAGTTTCTTAGTATTGCTTCGTCCCAGTGAGCGGTCAAAAATGTCGCAAAATTCTAAAATCAGATCTGATTAATTTACTTGCATAAAATGTGTTTTACTTGCACAGACGTGTTTTACGAGCTGTTTCTTGTTACTCTCTTATTATGTTTCTGCAAGTTAAATGTGTCCATACTTGTCCCTAGCTGGGAGGGATGCCCTCTAATTTCGGACACTTTATTTAATAAGTCTTCAGACTTGTTACAGTTAATTGCTCATTAATTTGTGGAGCTCTTGAATGTGATGACTATATCTAATAGGCGCAGAATTCAATTAAGACCTTGGCAAACCAAATAAGGTCCTAGTAAAAAAAAAGTATGTATGATAGAGCTTATTCCGATTGACGTCAGAGGTCGTTAGAAACGCTGCTCCAATGTAACAAGACACGTGACATCAGCAAGATGTCCTCGTTTTCTCTCGAGATGTATAGTTGCTATTGTTACATTTATTTCGAAAGGAGGGGGGAGAGGGTGAATTGCGATGGTGGCAGTGGGGCAGGACATTGCAATTTTTTTATACTTTGTCCACCCACAATTCCTATTATTAAATTGGCACATTTGAACGTTGGTTCAAGTTGGTGGAAGGGATTTCGTTTTCCGTCTTGTTGTCTTCTTCCAGATCAAGGAGAATGCTTGGATTATTATTTGAGGGGCGTGATTGTCGACACACTCACGCCTTTATTGCTAAATTGTTGCCCCTCTCTGTTTCATACACTGCTGAAAGAGGTGAATATTTTATTACTAGATTTTTATAAAAGTGGATATCAGCTGAAAAATGTCGTTGGTGCAGTAAAAAATATTTTTTTCTCTCCTTTGGTTTAAATATTCTTTTGAGTTTTATCAAAAATTATAATATCAAATTAATTACAAATTAGACGACTGCTTAAAATTTTTTTTATCTGCAAAGGACTTTTTTCCTGGTATGTTATTAATACTTTTTTTTTTAAAAAAAAATGTTTATTTTGCATGCATATAAATTACAGGTAGATATTGTAAACTTTATTTTAAAAAAGGGGTTGTGGAGTTTAATGAACGATAAGCTTAAATTTAGTGACTTAATTAAACGTTTTAAATTTTAAGATGTTATATTTATGTTTGAATTCTTGTCATCTCGTAATAAGAATATTTTATGAGTATTTTATGTGATGGTCATTTAAATTTATTAGAATCCACGTCCATATCGCAGAGTAAGAAAATGGTGAAAAAAGTTGATTATATATCATTTTAATTTTAAACTGCAGATTGTATATTTTTATATTTATGTTTAATGTGACAAATCACACCGGTATATAATAATAATATGCTTATTACCAATTTTCGTATCATAAAAATGACATAAAAAGTATATAATATCAATAAAAAAAACTCCCGTTAATAAAATTAATTAATTGTACCCTTAACAATATAAAAACTTGATCTTATTAGTATCAGGTTAAATATTTTGGTTACTAATTAAAATTTTTATAGGCCCTAAATAAAAAATCAGTATGATGGTGAATTTCAGAAACTATTTGAATGAAGTTATGTCAATTTTAAAGTATTTTTAATTTTGATTAAGAAAAACCAGTTTTCTGAAAAGAAATTCTAGTTCCTTTAGACTATATATCCAAATTTCGACTTTTTAAATAAAATTAGAATAATTCATATTAAATAGTGAGAGAAATTTATTTGAAATTATAACTAGTATGTTTCAAGGTAGAACATTTTGTTTTATTTTTAAGATTTATTTTTTTTTTCTGGTGGTTTTGTAAAAGATTTTTAAAATTTGTTGAAATTTGCCTCGTCATTTTACCTCTTTAAAATTTCATTCTTTTTCTCTCTCTCTCTGTGTTATTTATTTGAAAATAATATATTTTAATGAGGATGATGTAAACAGTGTCACACCACACGACATGGCTATTAAAATACTCATTATTGCAGTTGATATGACCATCACACGCTTGGACATTGTCACAATATTTGAAATATAATTTATTTAATAGATATTTTTATGACAAACTCCTGCTGATTTTTTTATACATGCTACTGTCGAGATAGAACTCCTAGGGTTTCTTAAAACATTATTTGAAACATAAAACATATATACTATATTGATATTTGGTGTATGTTGTTTTGGAAATGAGTGTGTGTATAATGTCAGTTGTGTACAGTAGAAACAAACTGACCTACAAATATTTTGTCTTTGGAGTGTGTGACGGAGGGTAACTCTAGACAAAATATGTATTTTGGCTGTGGTGGTGGCAGTGGCGGTGTCTAGGAAATATGGTTGAATTATTTCCCAACATAATGTCGAGCCCTAGGTGTCTTATTTTAACGATTTGATGATGGGACTGTCAGGTGAATGTGTGCATATGTGTGTAGAAATGATTGGAGAAGCCACCAACCGGATTTTATTTATGCCATTTTAAATATTCAAGTAGCGATAAAAGATGTGTTTATTTTCTATTAGGATAACAATCAACTTGTTTTTACGGATATAAAAAAGAATTAAATGACTTTTAAAATGCATTTTGAAAAGGACCCCATGATGTTTGACTTTCCTAGCACTGACACATGATAGTTGTCATACTGTGATGTAGCCGGAAGTGATGTACAACATCCATTTATAGTTAAATTGTGACTTTTTTTTACTATATAAAAATATAATGGAGAACAAAATTGAGGAGGAAAAATTTGCATTTCCCGCTAATTGGCACGTCCCTAAAAATATATATTTCCATTTTTCACAATGACCTCCACGCAGTCATCATTGTTTGGTGAAGTTGGAGAGGATAGTTTCAATGTTGACGGGCAATAATTTATTACACGCCCACTGTCTCCTGGTCAGTGACATATTCATTACTGTCCAGATTAACTTTTTAATGTGTTTTCTTGACGTAACTGCTGTCTGTTAAATTGTACCGGTGTGCACGCATTGCTAATAGTAACTTTCCCGCTTAAAATATTGAAACTTTATTACGTCTTTTTTATGTAAAATAGTGAGATAGCACATTGGTAGAATTTGAATCTGGTTCCACCAATTACGTGACTGTTTTTGAGGAGGATTCAGTTTGGTTTATCATTCGCTTATTCTATTGGTTACTGTTGCCATGTGAGATTGATTCTTCTCCTGCTATTGGTCAATTGAAATTCCTGCTGGTGATTATTAAGCAAATAGGCCGTCCAAATAGGCGGAGTTAATATGGACCGGTGTTTTCACTAGCCAATAGAATTCGTTCGATGCTCCTCCTCCTCCTCCTCGTTGTGCATGCTAGGCATCATTGTTACTAAGGTGTGTTTCATTGTGTAGACAGACAACTGCTGGCAATTTTTCATCGTTGTGAGTCACAATGGCGGTTTACTATATATATTTCGACCTAAAATGTTAAGTTATTATCTTATTATTGTCTACTGTGTTTTAATGATGAATTCAACTTTATTTCTTTGCGGTGGGGGTTGAAAAGAAAGATGGCAGACGAGGTGATTATGAGACAAAAGGTAAGGACAAAGAAAATGACTACTACTCTGCTCACTGTTGAGCTTCTTGTGATTTTCTACCAACCTTTTGCTATGATTATTTGATTGTCATGTGCAAATAAATGCGCAGGCTCAACCCTGGTAGCAGACAACCAATGATAAGGAGCCTTTAAAAGTCAAATACGAGCACTGTGATTGGCATTTTGTTCATATATTTTGATTTAGTATAGAATTCGATGAGCAAATGACGTCATCAGCGAATAATAAGCACCCATGTTTTATAGTTTAGTCGTTAAAGGCACCACCACTGCTCCTTTCAGTTTATTTAAAAGACAACCTTTTAAGTATTTATAATGTCTTCTTTCTTAATACTCGTAGATTGAATTCGGTCTAGACTGTGGACGGACCTGTTAGGCTGAATGTGCTAACGATTAATTAATGGAGTCGCCTTATTTGCATATCGATTTTCTACTCAATTTATTGTTGTTCGTGTCTACGGCATTATTTAGTCTATGATTTGGCATTGGGCATGCTTAACATTCCAGTTTGAAGTGACGTTTAACAATCATACGTCATCATTGGTCATTGCGGTCAACTTGCAACTGGCTCATAGTGGGCCGAGTATTTTTCTGCTGAAATTGAAATGTTGAACCTATTTTTTTGTTGTTGTCTTAATTAATTTATGAATATTGTGCACTTCGCGCCATATCAAAAAGATCAAATTTATAAATATATCCTTATTACGTTTTAATATAGGGGCCCTAAATCATTCAATATATAAGTTGGGCGAAAACATTTCTAAGAATAAAAATTATAGTTGATGAACCTTTTCTCGAAATGCAGGAAATGGGATTGGCCATCAGTCTCTCGCCGTGGGGTGGGGGTCAGGAGTGGTGACGTTGGGATCGTGAGGACGCGAGTTTATGAGGTCCTGTTTCCACTACATGGATCGTGGGACCACTCGTGTTCATCTCTTTAGTTCAAAATTAAAATATTACATTTCAGAGGACAAATTCTGACATTCATTATGAAGGTTACAAGATGTCCTTAATGAGGATGAAGGACGTTTAGGCCCTATTTAGCACCAGGATTTTTCTATTTTCGTCATTATTTCTAACCCCTTTTACTTGGGTACCCATTTGTTCCATCGCAAGCTGGAAACACATAAGCGATCTATTGGACTAGTTACTACACAGCCGGCTGCGGACCTAATGCTACAACTTCTATGATTACTTAACGTCGGTTTGTGTTCTTCGTGGGAGCGGTTAATTGCGTTGGACACACCAGTTCTCGTCCGATCACTGAAGTTAAGCAACGCAACCCCAGCTAGTACTGACATGAGTGGCCGCTTGGGAAAACTGGGTACTGCTAATACCCAAAAATCGTCGCATTAGTGTAGTGTCTGTGCAGTCTCTGCATCAGAACTGCACTGTGGACGGGGCTCTAAATGACCTTGTAGTTGAAGGGCCCTAAAACACCAACAAACAAACAAACAATGTGTTCTTCGTGAGGCGCCAACTATTTCGTTTAGCGACTCCAGGAGGGGAGAGCTCCTACAACTGGCCTGGAAATTTTAAAGGGTTCTTTTCCGTGCAGTGGTGACATCGGACACCACATTCGGGATCGCACCTTTATTTCCCTTCTCGTCTAAGGTGCATTTAGGGCTCTCATTTCGCTTGAAAGCAACCATGGGTTTTGTTTGTTTGTTTGTTGGAGTTTAAGGTCCCGTCAACTACGAGGTCATTAGAGACCCGTCCACTGTATAGTTCTAATGCATATACTGCACAAACACTACACTAATGCGACGATTATTGGGTATTAGCAGTACCCAGCTTTCCCGAGCGACCATCCATGTTAGTACTAACTGGGCTTGCGTTGCTTAACTTCAGTGATCAGACGAGAACTGGTGTGTCCAACGCAACTCGCCGCTCCCAGCAACCATGGGGGGGACCCTCCAGTCATGGGGGAACGACTGTATTGCGTTGGATACACCAGTTCTCGTCTGATCACTGAAGTTAAGCAACGCAACCCCAGCTAGTACTAGCATGGGTGACCGCTTGGGAACACTGGGTACTGCTAATGCCCAAGTAGTTGAAGGGCTCGGAAAGCACCGATAAAACCCAGCCATAGACTTAAGCCACCGTGAACTGACTACTAAAACGAATTGTAAAGTCCTTATCCTTAAGATATGAAATATTTCGGGGGTATTATTTTGACTTAGGGTCCTGAAATAATATTAATAAACATTGCAGCATCGAGGAATTAATTTGTATCAAATTAATATCAGCTTTACTAATTAATACAGTTTGGAGTTTAATATGCAGTGTTTAGGTTGGTGGACTAATTAGGAATGTTTATTTCCTGAATGTTTAGGACACGAGTTGGATCCTGGTGGTTAAGGGTGGGTTTGTTTGAACACCTGAATGACATGTAGGACGCGGTTTTTGTGAGCCAAATCATTTACATATTATGCGAAGATCCTTTACCTAATAGGTGTTAGGAGTTGTTGACCTCTGCGTCAGGTTGAACCATGTCCAAATTTATGTTCAGCAGCTGAAATAGACGCCATAATTCGGAGGAAATTTTTTTTGTTTTGAAAGTTATTTGGTAGGCAGTTGGAGAGAGCGGTTACTGAGCGGCTTCATTGGGCTATTTCATAGCTATGCATCATGAGAAAACGTATGTTGAATCCCCACTTTTGAACGGGGAGTAAATACCCACCCTTTTCCAATGTTGCGCATGCGTAAAACGCATAGTTTGTCTTCATCCATCGGCTGCCCCAAGCATCTGTCTACCTATAGATGGCGCCGCCGATCAAGTTACTGTAATGGTAACCGCTGAGAAAACCCTATGTAGTCCAATTTGATTTTGGCTTTATAGCAGTTGAAAAAGCTGTAATATTTGCGGGGGGTCCCAAATTTACTTTGCAGGTTCTCATTCCATAAACTATCATTTCATATCCGCTGACGGCTGCTTGACCACGTCGAATATAATCCTTTGGCCTGGAGTCCAAATTAAGGGCGGTAATAGTTTTTCAACCGCTCTATTAAGTGCTACTCTGGTTGATTGTTAGTGGAGTTGATACCGGTAGGTAGAAAAAGGGGTGAAAAGGAAGCTATAAACAAATTCGAGTGGATTTTATTAGTTATGTTAACCGATATGTGAATAAAAAACGAGAAGGTGTTATTTTAATATAATTTCGTCATAAAATTGCTCCCCTCTCCCCCTCCCTCATATACAATACACGTGCACACAATATTGTATTTGTTTTACTCCTTTTTTTTACTGTCAGTTAATAGTGAAGGCAAATCAACCTACTGGGTACGCTTTTGATTTAACTCGTTTGTTAAATCGTTTAGTAATTTATGACACACCCCCTCCTTGCTCCGTTTAGAACTCAGTACCGTAGGGGTGAATCATAAATTACTGGTAAGGCAGTTGGAATCTTCTCTGCTAAATTGTGAAGAAGAGGCCATTTTCTCTCTTCTCTCTCTCTCTAGGAAAAACAGTCAGTCATTAAATCTTACATTACGACCGTGTGACGCCCCTTAGTCCCCTTACCCCTTCTTTCAAATAGGTTATCTTTATGGATAACCTCTTCCCCTCTTATCGACGCCCATCTCATATTCCCCCCCCCCCCTTTCCTTTTTCCAAACCCTTTCTCAACCTTCAACAGAGACCCAGCTTAATTTATCAAATGTACTACGTGTTTGGAAGTTTGACGAAGTTGTTGGAACTGAGATCTACAACAAGGTTATTGAACCTAAGTCAGTCGACCTCAGAGTCTTCAACCCTTTCTTTTGTGTCCCGTCAGAAACAGGAGGGGGAGGGCCAAGGAAGCCCGTCAACAACAGCCGTATTTTTGTTATTGGCTGCTGAACAGTCTTATAATTAACATAACAATAATTTCCTAACCAATAATATGGTAGCGTTTGTTAGGAGGTAGCCTTGTCGTGCGCATGCTCACGCCGTTTTTCGAGCATGCGTACTCTTGATGTTCGTATTGTGGATCCCGGAATTGGAGGCATATTTGATCACTTTTGAGTTCAGGGCGGTCAAATTCGATTCTGACCCTCTTAGTGAGGGAGTTTTGCTTTGCGGACATTAAGGGAGGGAGGGGGTAAGAGAATCGAACCCTAAGAAGTCACCTTCTGGCCAGTGAGGCGTACAGAAATGGTCCTGAGTGGGTGTGTATAGGATGCCTTCTGCATGCCCTGAAAAGAACCCTGGTGGAGGTCAATAGTCTGACCGAACAGACAGCCATCCTTTAAATATACAACTACTGTATTTGGTCAAGGAAGAAAGCCTCACCCGTCCCCATCTATTGCGCCACCGAGGCGGGTCTCCATCCCCATCCCAGATAAAGCAACTACTAACCCTTTTCCAGCCTATGGCAGGGTCGAGTACCCATCTTGTCCCTCTGAATGGACACAAGGGCGATATATTGGTCTTAGTTTTTTCTGCAGCCGGTTGCCGGCCAAAGCTGCACCCCTACGCTGCTTTATCGTCGGTCTAGTGTTCGTTGGGGAATGCTACCGACGCCAGGGGGCGAGCTCCTACACCTGGAAATTTTTGCCGCCTCGCAGCCTCTCTCTTGCCCGAAAGAAGCCAACCCACCTCGGTCAGTATGGAACTACTGACGCAGTTGCCGAACGTGCTAACCACTACGCCACCGCGAAGGGGCATCCCCATCCCAGATGAAAAATAACAGTAGTAGCCCTTTCGTAGTGCGCGTCCCTGTGTAGGGGGTGATGTTATTGTACATTACAGAACCCTTTTATAAAGGACAAAAAACATAGGGCCTACATTGATTCGTTTCCGACCTGTATCGTGAGCATATGACTACAAGTTCGATCCTAGCCGAGGAAGGCCTTTCATCTGCAATTGTGACCCCTGTAGTGGTGTGGAGCTCACGGATGTCACCACTGTATTTTGAGGGCCCTGCCCGAGGGAGGTAATCGTGACTCTCAGATAGGAAATTGTGGTCCTTAATGACGTGCCCAGTGTCACCTCTTCTCCGAAGTGACCATTTGTACATGGAGAAGAAAGACGTACTTGGCAGATCAGCAAAATCTAAGTTTGGGAACTCATCTCCTGCTCCTGCTGGAGACTGTAAATGACGTCATGGGCAGTCCGTCCACCGCACAATAAATAACCAAACTGACCAAACGAAATTCCTAGTTGGTAGAAGGGTTGTAAACATTTGTCATGAGTAATCTGTAAGCTGTGATCAGTATCGAACCCCGTAATCGGCGGTTAAATAGCACAAAGGATATGATGACGTCATAGGTCGTTTTGTGACTTATTTCGGGAAGCGGAGAAATAGCTGATTTACCGTATGTTCTAGATGTATACCCGATGACAGCTAAATATAGATTTAATTGGTTTTATATTGTTGTGGCTCCACCCTCTTCTGCTGACGTATGTGGTTGCAGTCATGGAGGTTATTTTATTGCTTTTGGGCTCCGTCGTTATAAGTGAGGGGGGACCAAAGCGTAGTAGATTTACGCCTCGTAAATAGATGAGCAACAATTTAACATGTATTTATTGATTTTTGTATTCGTATTCCCAAGTCATTCAAATTTGGGAGAGAGATTTATTTATCTTTCCAGCCTCCGTGGCGCAGAAGGTACCAGGCTCGACTATTGAGTCATTGGTTAAAAGTTCGATACTGGATAGCGGTGTGTTGCCTTCTTACAGACGAGAGAGAGAGGGGGAGAGAGATTGGCCATCAGGATGGAGTGTATCCGGATGGGATGTGTCCGATGTAATTTGTGCATAAAACAACCCGTAGCACTGTGCGATAAGGCAAAGTTTCCAGGTGTAGGTACTCCCCACCCCTGGCGTCGATGGAGTGCCCCAATGAACAGTAGGCCGACAATAAATAAGCATTAAGGTTGCAGCTTCAGCCGGTAGCCGACTGCGTAATAATACCATCCAGCAAATCGCCCATGTATCCATTCAAGGAGGGAGCGGCGAATTGCGTTGGACACACCAGTTCTCGTCTGATCACTGAAGTTAAGCAACGCAAGCCCAGTTAGTACTGACATGGGTGGTCGCTCGGGAAAACTGGGTATTGCTAATACCCAATAATCGTCGCATTAGTGTAGTGTCTGTGCAGTCTATGCATTAGAACTATACAGTGCACGGGTCACTAATGACCTCGTAGTTGACGGGACCTTAAACACCAACCAACAAACAAATCCATTCAAGGAGCTTGTACCCATACCAGTTTTTGTCTGATCACTGAAGTTAAGCAACGCAACACCAGCTAGTACAAGCATGGGTGACTGCTTGGGTATACTGGGTACTGGTAATACCAAAACTCGTCGTAACAGCGTAGTGTCTGTGCAGACTCTGCATTAGAACTACGGTGCTCTACTGACCTTTGTCGGTGAAGGGCCCAAGGGCGGGAAAGGGTTTAATATTGACAAAGGTTTGACGTGCCATACCATTTATAGATTATTGCTTGAAATATTAATTCCATGTGTAGGCCCTAATATATTAAAAAATATCGGCAGTTTTAGCTATAAAATTTGAATAAAAAAATTCCATCTCATGGCTATTAAAGTAATGTAAACAATTCCTACTAAAAATATTATATTTATCTTACTTAAACCTTTTTTTTTATCACCATGACTACTTTCCATCATTTTGCGAATGATCCCTTTTTAAGTACTGATCAATAAACCGTTTTATTAGGTTTCATTTGACATCAGAGATCAGATCTGAAAACCGTTATTTGTCTGACAATGAATAGTTGGCACTGACGAGGGTGGGGTGAGGGCCAGCAGAAAAAAATGTCGTCAATAACGAGCTACCTCTCCCCTCCCCTTCTGTGGTGGGTTATAGAAAGATTTGATGACTGGGAAGGGGTTAACTGTTTAATTAATAAACATTAATGATAGTTGTGTGCCCTTTGTATATTTATTTATTTGCATTCCTTCTCGGATGCTATTTTTTTAAATGAGGACAATATATTGCATTTCTGAGGCTGAATTTGGACTACTAATTCGGAAAAACAATGCATGAAGTTAGCCTGCCCTCTAGTGGTGAAATAGTAGTAGCTCTTCAGCTGCCCCACTTGAATAGACAAAAACTAGAACTAGAATAACTTAAAGCAAACTACTAACCCCTTTCCCGCCTGTGGTAGGATCGGGTGCCCATCTCTGTCAAGCTGGATAGTCACAAGAGCATTTGTTGGACGGTATTTTTCCGCAGCCGGCTACCGACGAAAGTTGGTTTGGACACACCAGTTCTCATGAGATCACTGACGTTAAGCAACGCAAACCCACGTTAGTACCAACATGGGTGGTTGGTAGTGAACATTGAGTGCTGCAAATTTCTCCTATCCTACATCCCCTACACCTACCTCCTCCTCACCTGCGAGCAGCCTCCTAAGGGTTCTGCCTTTTATGCCTGCTTGGCTTACTCCCCAACCCGTTGGCATAACACATAGAAAGCTGCAGCCCCTATGCTTATTTAACGCCCCCCTACTGTTCGTTAGGGCACTCCACCGAGTTCTTACACCTGCGAATGGTGCCTCATCTACCCGTTGCATAGTAGAGAGGGTTCTTTGACATGTAAGTGACGGATGGGATGTAAGTTCGGGACCCCTGTCTTGCCCGAAAGAAGCCAACCCACCTCAAAAGCAGCTCCTAACCCTTTTCCCGCCTATGACAGGGTTGGGTATCCATCTTGACCCTCTGAATGGACACAAGGGTGATATATTGGACAGTTGTTTTCCACAGACGGTTGCTGACCAAAGTTGCAACTCCTATGCTTACTGTTCGTTGGGGAATTTGACCGTCGCCAGGGAGGGAGCTTCTACCCCTGGAGATTTTCTGTCTCGCTTACCCGTTGCATAGTAGAGAGAGTTCTTTTACGTGCAAAGGCCATCGGACACCACATGGGACCTCGGTTTTACTTCTCATCCGAAGGAAGGCGCACTCGTGACATCTCTCTCGCGCAATCCAGTATGGAACCTAGAACCACTGACGTAATTACCAAGTACGCTACCCACTGCGCCACCGAGGCGAAATAGGAAACCAAACCACCTCGATCCAAAATAATAGGAACTGGAAAATATTTATATTATCATGATTCAGGTCCGTTATTTTGAATATAAACAAAAAACTAACATAAATGAATGCAGTCAAATAGTTTTATTATTGCTGCTGATGTTAAATTTAATTCTGAAAGGCAAGAGGATTGAGCGTCATAGTATGGTTTAAAGTTGGAAAATGATGACGACGTGTGACCAGATTGTTTGAAACAAATGGTATTGATTTTTGTTGTAGTATAAATAAGCGGAACTTTTGTAAGTTTTGTTTGATGCCGAATTTTATTTTTGAACAGAAGAAAGCTCTAGAAATTCAATTCAACAGTTTGAATCATATTTGTGAGCGGGCTCTCTCTCTTTCACCCCTCTGCCTGTCCATAATTTTTATGGCTATATTAAAAACTGTTCTAGTTTGAAAAATTTCTATGCTAAACTATGGTACTATTTCGAATCGAGTTTCAACTTCCGTTTGAAAATTTTTTAGCGAATTACTTTTTACGATATTTGTCTGTATTTTGCCGACATTTTAATAGTTACCATATTTCCTATTTGTCTGTCGTGTTGTCGGTCGACGTCACATTAACAGTATTCAACAATAGCGCAGTTTATCACGTGACTGAAACACTCGCCCACCTTTCATCTCTCTCTTCCAGGTCTGCAGCTGCCGAATGTAGACCTAGTGGAGCTAATTGAGCGGCGAATTGGGTTGGACACACCAGTTCTCGTTTGATCACTGAAGTTAAGCAGCGCAACCCCAGCTAGTACTGACATGGGTGGCCGCTTGAGAAATCTGGGTACCGCTAGTATCCAAAAATCGTCGCATTAGTGTAGTGTCTCTGCAGTTTCTGCATCAGAACTACACGATGGACGGGGCTCTAATGACCTTGTAGTTGAAGGGCCCTAAAACACCAACAAACAAGTGGAGCTAATTCCTCATATTTGGTTGACACATGTCCCTTATTCATACTGCTCGTGTGAATCTTCCTTTACACGTGGTTACTGCTTGAACGTGATCGCCTGTGCATAGGGTCCATCCCCATGGAAATGGTTGGTTCACATCAGTTCTCGTCAGCTCATTGAAGTTAAGCAACGCAAACCCAAGATAGTACCAACATGGGTGGTTGATAGGGAACGTTGGGAGCTGCACATTTCCCCTTTCCTACATCCCCTACACCTAGGCCTACGTCCTGCTCACCCGCGAGCAGCCTCCTTAGGGTTTGGCCTTCTATGGCTTACTCCCCAACCCATTAGCATAACACACATACCTCTAAAAATTGCCCACTTTTGAAATCTCACCCCTTTTGGCACTGTGCAGAATTGACTGATCATCATTCATTTCGAGTCGTTTTCGGCACACCTGAGTAAACCTGCCCCTGAGCGGCCTGCGTTGTGTTCTGTCAGCTATGTCGTTCTAACCGCCGAAGAGAAGCATAATTGCTGGACTCAGTGCCGTAACGGGGGTATGAAGCGCCCGTGGCAAGTGTCTAACTTTCGCTTGCCTGCAACCCAATAATGACAAAAAAAAAACTTAAACATTTTGCGCCCCAAACCCAGTTGCGCCCGTGGTGGCCGCCTTCTTCGCCACGCCCTCGTTACGGCACTGGCTGGACTACGTGCACAGGTGAAGGAGTTAATTCATTTATAAGAGTAGAGATGGGATCACTGACCCTAGGTTTACATACTCTTAAACCCACTTCCGTCGTCTCCCCTCAACATCCGAAATGAGGAAGGAGAAAAAAAAACGCCACACGGTGGGGTCAGTCATGATGAAGGGGAGGGCGAAGAAATAAACGAGAGAGAGAGAGAAAAGTGAGGTGAGGTTCACTGAAAGAAGAAAGATGCATAACCCTTTCTCTCCTTATCTCTCTCCTTTCCCTCGCCTTGTCTCTCTCTCTCTCTTGCCTGCACCCTCTCTCTCTCTTTGTCTCTATTTCTCTCTCTCCCCTCCCCTCCCCTATTTCTTTTGCCTCTCCGGTCTCTCTCTTCCCCTTGTCTCTCTCTTTCTCTCCTCATGCCTTAGTTTTTCGTCAATATATCGATTCTCTCCCATTCATTTTCTCATTTTCGTGGAATGTTTGACGTTGCTTTGCTCGTGCATGTCACGTGCCCCTCGCGCGTCGTTCTATTCTTAAGGGGATTCGATTTCTTTTTCTCTCTTTCGTTGAACGCCATCCACAAATGTTGGATCGATAACGTTCCACAAGCATTTATGGAATCTTTCTATGTTCTTTTCTCCTCCTCTTCCGCCTTCTTCGGTTCTGTTGCGTGGCGCGCTCCAATTCTATTCTTTTTTTCCCCTCAGTAATTCTGTGTGGTCCAACTATTCGCCTTGTTTTCCCCTATCTTTTCATTTCCTCCGCCTTATTTTCACTCCTCTTCTTTAATCTGCGGCACTGGAAGTTAGTTTAATTTCTTTTCCCTACACACATATCCCCACAACCTTCATTTAGTCTCCCTCGTTTTTTTTTCTTCTTCTTCCCGTCGATTCCACTTTCTCTTTCTCCATAAATCCCTAATCTGGCGTGTATATAGAGGGCTTTGGCTGTTCACTTTCATTTTCTTCTTCTTCCTCTCGTACACTCGATTCGCTTTTACCCTCCTTCCCAATCTTCATTTGTCTTACTTTTGCCGAATGCATCCGAGAGATGAGAGCATTTAAGAAGATACTTTCCAAGAAGTGGTATAAAGACGAGAAGTGTGCTGATGTGTGATATAGGAAAAGGGGGAAAAAAACCCCTCTCTCTGCACGAAAACATTCTCTCTCTTTCTACACTACGCCGCCGTGCGTTCATCGAAAGAGAAAAGCAACTTTCACGCCCACTAAATTTGATTGAAACCACAAACCCCCCCTTCTTTTTAAATAACTGCAACGATGACGACAAAGAAGGAACTAGAAAAACAAACGTGAAGAAAGTAGGGACTCATAACCTTTTCTTAGGGCAGTTTTCCTCCTCTCCTCTCTTCTCTCTGTCGTATCTGTTTATTCTCAATTTTAATATTTCCCCCCACTCATCAGGGCCGGCGCTATATTTTGCGGGGCCCCGTGAAAACATGAAGCGGGGCCCTTCTATCAATAGGTTCATTAATTCGAATGCGCGGGGCCCTGTGCCGTCGCACTGTTCGCACACCCATCACGCCGGCCCTGCACTCATATTCATATTCTCAGTGGGGGGGGCGACAAAGGCAGGTATCTCATACCTTCAAGCGAGAAAATGTCCAACCTTGGTCAGCGGAGGTAAATCTGTACATGTAAATAGCAAGCCTGGTTTACTTTCTAACCAGTCGAGGTCAGCGCCATTATGTATTTATATTTTATATTATGCATATATAAAATATGGCATATCTGATTGCGTAGTCGATTGCTGTCGTCATCACTTTCCTGATTGGCTGGTTTCCATTAGTTGGCTGCACGTGCTCGGACATGCGCATTTCATTCCATAGCTGTGGTCTTCCATTTGTCCTTGCATTCAACATAATATTTCAAAATGGTGATGGCTTAGGGCAAGTATATCAATTTGGTACTTTTTTTTCAAGAAGCAACTCCAGCAATAGCCACTGACTGACCTTTAGATGCTTGACTGTGAAGACTAACCAGTTCTATCATAATACATTATCATTATACCCTTATCTCGCCTGTGGCAGGGTCGGGTCTGCGGATTGTAGCCCTTCACTCCCGCCTCTCTCACACCAGGTCCTCGTCCACCTCACACACTACCGGAGCGGCTTATTGCGTTGGACACACCAGTCTCTACGCTAGAACTATGCAGTGGACAGGGCTGTAATGACTTTGTAGTTGAAGGGCCCTAAAACACCAACGAAACAAACCCACACACTACCATATCCTTACCGACAACCTGCTCCCACGTATTCTTTGGTCTCCCCCTGCTCTAGGTGGTTCCAACCACCTGCATTCCTGTGATGGGCTTAACGAGCTCCTCTTTCACTCTTCTCATTACGTGTCCATACCACTCAATCTACTCTTCCTCATTTTTTCCGCGATCTCCCCCACCCCCAAGCTACCTCTAACATACTAATTCCTAATTCTACAGCTCTTGACACCTCACTCATGTACCGCAGCATTCTCATCTCGGCTACTTGCATTCTATTTAGGTGGCTCTTCCTCACGGCCCAACACCTATCATTAGTACCTTACCTGTAAATCACAGTACAACTTATTTTACAAAGGGGAGGCGAATTATGGTAAACCACTTGATGGCGACAGAGTTAGGAACCTGGTTCACACCTGGTCGAGTTCAGTGCAGTGGTTACTTTTATCCCATAAGAATTAAAGCCATTCATGAATATCAAGCGGGGAAGATACAATTCTGTTAACGAATTAGCAAACCTAACTAGGTAGAGGTGGGGTGCCAGAAAAGGGTTTGATTTATAATCGTTGCACTCTTCTTGTTGGTGTCCTTGTATTTTAAAAGTCCGGCGTTTTGTTGTTGTCCTTCTTTTCACTTTCTCTTCACATTGCTTTTTGAAGCTAACTATTGCAGAGTCCATTATGCCTTTTTAGCTGGATCCTATGTAAATAAATCCCCTATAAAATAGCGACCTCTGGTGTAATCCATTGGAGCCAACTAAACGATGTGGTTTGCAGTAGCAGCAACAAGCAATGGCTTATTGTGTACGTCTCTTCATCCTTCTTAGTTGTCGACGTTGCTAACATTAAGGAAGTAATCCATCGATTGTCAGCCCATATCGAGTTAATTTCATCAGTTGCCAGTATTTAGATACTTTATTGCTTTTATTATTCTGAGAATAGTGCCACTACCCTCCAGAAATCTATTTCTTGTAGGGCTCTCCAAAAATATTCACCAATCTTTCCAAAGGAAGTAAAGGTCGTTCACAAAAGTATACGACAGAGAACAAGCACAATGGCTGTATCCTGGGTTTAGAAATATGCTTCTATGGAAATTGGTTAGGTGTTTATTGGGCGGAGGTATTTATCGTGGACATCTCAACTCTGAGGTTAGAGAGGAAGGGAGGGGGCCCTCTGTGTTGTCTAACACCTGAGTGACTTTAAACTACAGAAGTAAGGTATTGTTGGATAATGGCGTTACCTTCACTTCCGGCTCAGAGTCCTCATTGGATGATCTTTCCAAGCAACTACCAACTCTTTCCCCGCCTATGGCAGAGTCAGGTACCCATCTTTGTCCCTCTATATGGACACATGAGCGATCTATTGGGCTGCCGACCAAAGCTGTAGCCAAGTTTGTGGGGAGGGGAGTGACACCAAGAGTTCACCGCACTGGGTAACACCAGCCCTAGTTACACCATTAGCTGCAACCCTTATACTTATTTGGGATTGTCGGTCTACTGTTTGTTAGGGCACTCTACCGAACTGTTTCACCTGGAATTTTTGCCTCATCTACTCGTTCCAAAGGAGTGACGGCTCTTTTTCGTGTAAATGACATTGTAATCCCGCACGGGACTATTTGAATTCATGAATCTTAGGTCCGGTTCTAATGAAGGCGGTGGTTTCTTTTAAAAGAAAGGGATTGGCAAATTGCGTTGGACACACCAGTTCTCGTTTGATCACTGAAGTTAAGCAGCGCAACCCCAGCTAGTACTGACATGGGTGGCCGCTTAGGAAAACTGGGTACTGCTAATACCCAAAAATCGTCGCATTAGTGTAGTGTCTGTGCAGTCTCTGCATCAGAACTATGGTGTGGACGGGGCTCTATGACCTTTGTAGTTGAAGGGTTCTAAAACACCAACAAACAACAACTTTAAAAGAAAGGGCTGGTGGAGGGCTTTAGTAGGTCTACATTCTCGAACGGGATGGAAGTCGACAACTATTTCAGATGTTAAGAGCATGCCCTGTCTCTGACCCTAGTGTCAGTTTAGGGGTCTTCAAAGCGCCTGCTAATAAAACAAGTTAATTAACCGCATAAACTAAACTGAATTAATGTTAATATAAAAGTGAGGTGCACCTGAGGGTTTTTTGTCTCTCTCTCAAGTCTCAGGATAGAACCCTCACTCTCACTCCCCCCACGTTATGATGTCAAGCGACAAGTGCGCCACCAGTTGAACTTTCCTCGATCTATTTTGAAGCTCAAGGAAATAAATTGTTGAAATAATGCCGTCTGCATATATTTGAAAGGATTAATCTGAATATCAGAGTGCGCTTAATAATATTTGTTATCTAAATATAATTGGAAACCATCTTAAAGCGATCTTAATGGAATGCACTTTAATATTATTTTTTTTTTTTACAAAATATATCTAATAAATAACATCTTGCTCTTGTTTCCGTAAATCATAAGCGTATATATGCTAATAATGTCAAGTTTTGAAATGGAGGGGGCTTAGAAAGAAATTGTCTTTGGCAAGATATTGTCTCTCTCTCTCTTTCTCGAGTGAGGAGGATGTTATAAATAGGGTATCAAAGGGGAACTGTGTGTGCAAGGGGAGGGAGAATACTGTAGTAGAGATATTTAAAATATTTCATAGCCACTGTACTTTTTTTTACTATCAAATTTACATGCATATTACTTTCTCATGCAACCAGTTCACAAGTTATGAATGTTGTTGGGTTTTTTTTTTAGGCAAAAGATAAAATGTTACACGTGTAGGGGCTATGTTTATGAATAAATGCACCCGTCCTCTCTCAACTTAGCTTCAATGAATTTCGGATATATGACTGACTGTCTGTCTCTTTAAATCTCTAATATGTACAAGAAGTTTAAAATCGGTTTGTTTCATATGTTTTCTTTATTTATGAATTTCTCTCTCATACTGTCAATTTATTTTTGGTATTAGACAAGAGAGGGAGATTAGGAGGAGGGGGGGGCGAAAGAGAAACTAAAGGGGCTATGAAAATAAAACACAGTCTAACACGTTTTGTATCCAGCTGGGAAATGAATTAACAAGTAAATAATGGCAGTCATGAATTCTGAATTGGATCTGCAGGCAATGATTGAAATAAAGATATTGTTGGTGGGCAGAAAGAGGAGGTGGGCGATGGACATGAGAGAGACAGCATTACGTTTTTAGGAGAGGAGGTCACGAGGACCACTCCCAATCATGTTACATGGCTTTGATGAAAGCTCTACAAAAAAAAAAAGAAGGTTATTCCAGTGATTTGAATTTCGGACACTTCTATTGCCATGTATTTATTTTTGGTTACATACTCGTAGTCACTCAACCCCCCCCCTCCTTATCTCCTTTCTTTCTAATTTGAATATTGACTCAAATTATCAGATGTTCGCAGTGAGATATAATGGAACTCATACTGTGTTTTGATTACTATCGTTACCACCACTGTCGATTTTTTAGCAACCGTCCCGTTTAGGAATTTGTAAATTTGCCTGTTTATTGTGAGTCTGATCGACTTTGGATTCTAGTTCGCGACTTGCTTGTGACTTGTTGATGAATTCTGTACCAGATAATTATTTGGAAAATGTCAATGTTGTCCAACAGTTGGCAAAAAGTTGACAACATATCTAAAAGTTTACATGTGCAAAGAACATTCCCCTCTTCTTTTTGCCTTTCTTCCTCTCTTCATAGTTCTGATAGTTAACGTGATTTGCTTTTGGGCTCGTGGTTCACAGGTTCAATTCTTGGTTTCTTTTCTGGGCCTCATGCTCAATCGATGCTCAAAATCGATCACTGAAGTTAAGCAACGTAACCCCAGCTTAATAATAACATGGGTGGCAGCTTGGGAAAACCGGGTACTGCTAATACCAAAAAATCGTCGCATCACCAACAAATCAAACAGAACCCCAACTCTCTGCATTAGAACTACGCAAAGAAGGGCCCTAAACTACCAACAAAACAAATCCATGTGTGACTTCCGTCCTGGTTGAGATTTCAAAATTGCAGACGTGGTCGCGTGTGGTGATATTCAACTCGCTAGAGCAGAGGTGAACGTGTCATACCTGGTCAGTACTTTATTGGTCAAGTTTCAGGTTTTTTTTTTAGTGTATAATGCAGTAAATTACGGTGTTGTTTTTTGACAAGAATTACTTCAAGATAACTGACGTCTTAACAATAAGAAATCACTGTGTGTGTAAATTATATCCTTATATCTATAAGCTGTATCCCAAGAAAAAAGAAAGCAATTTGTGGTATTTGTTATATATGATAGAGCTTTTGTCTCATTAATGTGTCATTCCACCCTTCTCTCCTGTGTCCATCTTTGGTCACTCCATTTTTGTTAATCCCCTACCCCTCTTTCTCCCTTCTCTTCCTACTGCCCACTCTCTCTCTTTCTCCCTCTCTTTCTTCTGTCTCACTCTCTTGCCCTCTCTACGTTGTAACTAACTACAGTATATATATAATTTGTGTTGCGTTCACTAACATTTTTTACCCTTTCCCCTCTGTCACCACTCAGATTGCAAAAAAAAGGTTAGAAACTTGTAAACGTCACAGGGATGTTTTATGTTAACGGTTGAGGCTGAAAGTTTGCTTTTCTCCTCTTGTGAAAATTTAATTTTGATCTTTTTTTTTTGCACAATTTATTGTTAATCCATCTCACGGTATTATAAGGTAGGAATGTCGAATATTTCAGTTTAGTTCAGGCTCAGCTCACTTCGAAGATGCGAGTTCAATTCCTAGTGTCTAGGGAAGTAGATGAAGATAGAGAGAAAATGTCAGTATTATTTGTGTGTGACGTATTTTGCGGATAGCTGTCGAATGCTTTTTTCCTGTTTCCCTTCTCCACCGACGCGTCGGTAGGCAACTTCAGCAGCCAGAATTGACAAGATTAAACTGATACTTTGAACGTCTTCAGACCTGTGGACAATGGACAGATAGTTGAAAAGGTCCGGGGGGGGGGGGGGTCAATTATTCCAATAACATTTTAGCGAAAACATTTGTCCCATTTGAGAATTTTGTCAATAGGGAATGGTTGAAGTGGAGACAGGCAAGCGGAGTCCTTTGTGATAGGAGGGTCCCAATCAAGTTGAAAGGGATATTTTACAGGGCAGTGGTTAGGCCAGCCATGCTATATGGGGGAGCGGCGGATTGCGTTGGACACACCAGTTCTGGTCCGATCGCTGAAGTTAAGCAGCGCAACGCCAGCTAGTACTGACATGGGTGGCTGCTTGGGAAAACTGGGTATTGCTAATACCCAAAAATCGTCGCATTAGTGTAGTGTCTGTGCAGTCTCTGCATAAGAACTATGCTGTTGACGGAGCTCTAATGGCCTTGTAGTTGAAGGGCCCTGAGTGTTGGGCAGTGAAGAAGAGCGACGTCAATAGAATGCAAGTAGTCGAGATGCGAATGCTGCAGTACATGAGTGGGGTGTCGAGAGCTGGGAGAATTAGGGATGAATAACTAGAGGTAGCCTGGAGGTGGGGGACATCGTGGAAAAAATGAGGGAGAATAGATTGAGGTGGTATGGACACGTAATGAGAAGAGGGGAGGAGGAGCTCGTTCTCTCCATTACGGGAATGCAGGTGGCTGGAAGCACCCGGGGCAGGGAGAGACCAAAGCAGATGTGGAAGCAGATTGTCCGTAAGGATATGGTAGTATGTGGGGTGGACGGGAACCTGGTGGGAGATAGGCGGGAGTGGAGGACTAGAACCCATAGACCTGACCCTGCCACAGGTGGGATAAGAGTATGATGGTGATGATGGTGGTAATGGGTTTCTGCTTATCGTGGCCGCAGTTAGGACAGTAGGTATATGGTGCTAAGGAATGATAGAACCCAGGTAAATACTTTCTAACCCTTTCTCACCTTAATGCAATGTCAATTATTTGTAATTTCTCTTCCGTAATATCTTAGCCTATGCACTTTAAGCATATTTTAATAAGCTGTTTTATTACGACACTCAAATCGAAAATGACTGCCGATATATTAGTCGGTTGGCGAGGGATGGGTAAGGAGGAACTAGGGTGTCTAAAGGAGAGGGTAGTCGATATATTCTTGCGGAATAATTATCATTATTATAGGAAGAAAATCGCTGGAGTAAATTAATGACGTTAACAATTAAGATATAGAGTCCTTTGATGAATGTTAATGAAGATAATTGGGTTCGTGCTGTTTGAAACATGTCTTACTCCCTCCTGTCACAATATGTGTAGCGCATGCGTGATAGCCTGGTTAAATTTGATTGTGAAGATTACTTTTTTCAATCAGGGTATTGCCTATTACGTCGTATCGCTTGAATGTGTCCCAGCTGAGGATTGCCTAACTACCGGTTTTATTTATTACGTTAATATCGACCTCTCGGCTGATTACTGACCCCAAGGACAAGAACCTAGCTACCACTAGGTGATTTTGCCAATGTGCATATTTGTTTTCCGTGTAGGAAGGGGCTATTTAATTGGCAGATAGCATGGCACACTGCACGCAACAGAACATCAGGTTCAATTTCTTGTCCGAAAGGGGTCGTGCAGTTGTACGTAGCACACATCACCTCTCCTCTCTCCCAAAAGGAGGTAGGGTGGATGAATTGGAGCTAGACAAGTGGAGCCCTGTGTGATCGGAGGGTCCCAATAAAGTTGAAAGGGAAGTTCTACAGGTTAGGGGTTAGGCAGCTATATGGATCGGAGTCTGGGGCAGTGCGAAATAACCATGAAGGTAGAATGCAAGTAGATGAAATGCGAATACTACGTTAGGCCCCCTATATGGGTGGGGTGTTGAGTACAGTTAGAATTAGGAATGAGAATATTAAGGGTAGCTTGGGGGTCAGGGATATCGCGGTAAAGATGATAGAGAATGGATTGAAGCGCTATGATCATGTAATGAATGAGACGAAGGGAGGAGAAGCTGGTTAGGTCCATTACAAGGATGAAGGTTATTAAAGCATCCAGGGCAGAGGAAGACCAAAGCAGATATGGGAGCAGGTTGTATGAAGAGGTGTTAGTGTGCTGAGTGGATGGGGACCTGGTGGGAAACCCCAACCCTGCCACAGACGAGGTAAGGGTATCGTGTGCTAATGATGACACGCGGGTTTTCCCATAGATGATGGCTACTTTATGTGATTTGGTCAATCACTGCAAACCTACATTTGGGACCAGTGCCGTAACGGGGGTACGAAGCGCCTGTGGCAAATGTCTAACTTTCGCTTGTCCGTAACCCAATAATGCCAAGAAAGTTAAACATTTTGCGCCCCAAAACCAGTTGCGCCCGCCTTCTTCGCCACGCCCTCGTTACGGCCCTGTTTGGGACATTAGTTCCAAATTTGAATGTTGTCTGCCTGATTTGAATAATTAAGATTTGATATGTTTGTAACAGATTATAATATAGTGTGGCATACCAGGGTGTGAGTAGTTGCATCTTTGATGAAAACAAATCATAAGATTGCATTGTAGGTGTCAAGAGGGTTGTTATATTTAAAGTGCAATTCAACACTTTATATCACCTATGATGGGCTCATAAATGCTTGGTTTCCCCCCTCTCCTCTCCATTTTCTTTCTCTTTTCGTTTACTATATCTTGCATCTAAGATTAGGTTATCTCGTTGTGTGTAAGACATGTTAAAGCGCCCGCCCTCTCCTCCTCCTACCACTTAATTTTGATAGTTAATTAACCTCTGTAAACTCCAACTCCCTAACATTATGAAAGGCAGTTATATGGTGGCGGCTGGCTGATGGCATCTCGTTAATAACGGTCGGTAAATACCGCCGCCTGGTTGCAGTAGTTGAAGTCATTTTTCGGCGCTGATGATAACTGTCATTTTTGGCGGTTATCTATTATTTTGCGGGGCGGAGCTCTTTTTTTATTCTACGAGTAATCTCAACTGAAAAATCGTTCAACACTTACATAATGCACATTGTACTATACTGGTGTTTGTATAGCGCCGTCCTTTCCTTCATCATCAAGGGACGGAAGCTCCAGGATTGTGTTTTTTTTTCTGAAGTCGTGGTCGTGGGTTCAATCCTGAACCGGATCTGAATTCCTTTCAGGCTTGAGAGAGGAAAGTTCCTTCCTTCTCCCAAATGTACTGTCTGCGAAATGGGAAGTAAAGTCAATGTCCCATCCTGGGTACTATGTCACTACTGCAGTAAAAGATCCGTTTTTACATGGATATGTGCAGTACGGCAAAATTCCCACCCGGCATCTCCCTCTCTCTTCCTGGCGTCTCCTTACTGCAGCCAAGTTGCGTTGGATACACCAGTTCTCGTCTGATCACTGAAGTTAAGCAACGCAAGCCCAGTTAGTACTGACATGGGTGGTCGCTCGGGAAAGCTGGGTACTGCTAATACCCAATAATCGTCGCATTAGTGTAGTGTCTGTGCAGTCTATGCATTAGAACTATGCAGTGGACGGCTCTCTAATGACCTTGTAGTTGACGGGACCTTAAACACCAACAAACAACAACAATGAACATGGGTGGTTGGTAAAGAACCTCGGGTACTGCAAATCTCCCCTCTCCTTCGTCCTCTACAGCCTCCTACGGGTTCGTCCTGTTATGGCTGCTTGACTTACTCCCCAACCCGTGAAATTAAATCCTGCCTGATGGCTAAGTGAGTATTGAATATCACTTAACCGTCCATGAACGAATAGAGAGAGATTGTTGTTTGTTGGTGTTTTAGGACCCTTCAACTACAAGGTCATCAGAGCCCCGTCCTATGCGTAGTTCTAATGCAGAGACTGCACAGACACATGCGACAATTTTTGGGTATTAGCAGTACCCAGTTTTCCCAAGCGGCCACCCATGTCAGTACTAGCTGGGATTGCTTTGCTTAACTTCAGTGATCAGGCGAGAACTGGTGTGTCCAACGCAATTTTCCGAGAGAGAGAGAGAGAGAGATAGAGAGAGAGATGCTCGTAAATACTGAATAGCCCTTTCTCCTCCTCCTCTATCAAGGAAAATATCGTTCAGCCATTCAACCCTTCCGTCTTAGTAACGAAGTGCCAATAATTTGTAAGCGTAATTCAGCTTTTAAAAAAAGCATCTTCAATTTAGTAGGTGAAATATTGTTTGACGCAACATTGCTGCTCCATAAAACTTTAATTTCATTTCTCCCATTACCTTATGGTAGTTACAGCGCTCCGTCGTTTATGATTTTTTTGTTGTTGTTGGCGTGCGGGCTGTTCATAAATTATCGTAATAGGTGCTGTTGCTGCATGAGTGTGACATCGCTAGTTTTGGCTATGGCACGTGCGCACGATGATTGGAACCTTCTTAATGAGCTGGCAATGAGCAAATCGGCATCTTTCGCATGAACGACGACGGCGGCGCTTCCGTTCTCACGCGCTTGCGTTCTTTTTAATGGCGTTTTCTTTCTTCTCTTCCCTATACCAGGTTTTTTTTTCAACGCTTCGTTTGAATAGATCTAGTCCTTTTTTTACCTTCTTCTTCTCCGGTTAAATTGTTACGTGAGGGTAAGTTTCTTATTCGTTGCATTTAGATGGGGGTCTGTGTTGTGCGACGAATGTATTCGGAAAAAAAATGGGGAGGGAATGTAATGGCGGTAGCTGTGATGATGAAGAAGAAGGTTGTGTAGTAGTGGATGTGGGAAATGTTCTCTCTCTCTTGACTTAAGGGTGTGTGGGGGTTAAAACCTACCGAGGGGATACAAAGAAGGGAGAGGAAATAAAGAGTGGAATGAGATAAGCACAATTTCAAAAATGTAAAAAAGAAAAACTACAAATGCAGAAAGGAAAAAAAAGTGGGGAGGGTAGTAGGTTGGGTGAGAGACTTTTTCAAAGATGGCGATCTCATGAGTGAGCTAGGCTGGAGTGTTGGCTTGCTTAACAATAAGAGGACAGGCTTAGGTGGAGGTTATAGAGGAAGAAAAAGGGGACATAGGGTTAAAGAAGTATTTTCAAAAACAGGTAGACAGTTGGTAGGGAGACGGACAAGAAGGTGACGGTGGGGTAAGAAGGAGAGGTCGGTATGAATGTCTGATAAGATGGGAGGGATCTAGATGTAAGAAAAATTACAAAAATCGAAAGACACGTCCCAATCCATTGCAGAATATCTCTTGTCCAATAGGAAGCTGTTAGTGTTGTGCATGCGCAATACATAGGATGTCTATGATTTTTTTTTTGCTCCCCACCATTTCTTTACTTTTTTTGGAGTTTTGTAGAAAAGCACGCATTTCAAGCATCATTTATTATGAGTATAAGCCAAGTTTTTAATTAAAAAGTATATTTTTATTAATTCAGAATAGTATGTAAGTAGTTTTGTGAATTTATGGCAGACGATTACACCATGAATTTATGCTCTGTGTTGATGATACTAAGCCGAGGAAGGAAAGTTAAAGATTTTGCTGTTGGTCACTTCCGGTTCATTTCATAAGTTTGAAAATGCTACCCTTAAAATAGATTTCAACGTGGAGAGCTTAGAAATATTGCGGGTGGTGATCTAGACAGATATATTTCATAATTTCCAATTGAACAAAACAACCGTGAGTTGAAGTCATCTGCGACAGGTGAAACTTGTTTACCTGTATGGTGACATCATTAATGCATGTCTACACTCCAGGCGTGTTAGTAAAGTTCGGCAGCTTTTGTTTATTAATGCTGTATTTTCCTAAATAGATGTTTTTACCCTTAAAAAATGTATATCGTGGTGTATTTTGCCACGAGACACTGCCACACGTGAAGTGGCAAGCAATATGGTGGCGGTGGTAGTCCATGCAGTCGTAAAACATGATGCATTTAAAAAACAAATAGTAGAAGTAATAATAATAATAACGGTTAAATTTCATTGCCACGCATTCATGAATTACTAACGAGATGCGTTATGTGATTAAGTATATTTTATTTATATATATGTATGTTTTCTGAAGTTTGACCAACCGATTGTTATTCTCGGCAGCGTGCAACTGCACAATTTCCTCGTTATATTTACGACTGTCAACTCTCTCTCTTTCTCTGAACAGCGTGAATATTTTTAATTTTTCTGTATAATATTAGAAACCGGTCTCACTATCTACTTAAAATTGCGGTTATGATATGCTATGATTTCCGTTGGTGTGTAAAAGTGTCTCATGACATATGCACACACTTTGTGACAATTAAACTAAGCTATCACTATTCGACTAGTTATCAAATTTTAATCGACAGTTTGGAGATTTGAGTACCAATAATGACCAAGAGGCAAGTTTCGGACGGTTTAGCCATGTGATATGAGCAAGGAAACTCGAGTCTCCCCCGTCTCCCCATATCGAGATCGTTTTCTATAAGGCAGAGACCGGCTGTATTGCGTTGGACACACCAGTTCTCGTCTGATCACTGAAATCAAGCAACGCAATCCCAGCTAGTCCCTGGCATGGGTGGCCGCTTGAGAAATCTGGGTACTGCTAATACCCAATAATCGTCGCATTAGTGTAGTGTCTGTGCAGACTCTGCATTAGAACTACGCAGTGGACGGGGCTCTAATGACCTTTGTAGTTGAACGGCCCTAAAACACCAACGAAACGAAAATGTATAAGGCAGTTGGTGGGTTGCCTGTGTAATGCCACTACTGCACGTAAGAAATCCTCTTTCTACACGGGGAAAAGGAATGCGATGTGGTCAGTTATTGATTAATTTGACATGGGACCCAGACTTAATCCTTTTTTCACCCTTCTCCATCCTCTATTTTTCACCCCTTCCCTTTTTTATCGTTTCTTTTTTTGCTGATTGACGCAGGTTGCATAGAGGTTTTTATTACTGTAACTAGTGATTGGGTTCGAATCTACCGTCTATCAATCGCGAAAAAAAGCCAAGTGTCCATCTAGGCATCGGTTCATTGGTTTTATACACATTAGTCAAAAGTCTAATTTTTTTAAAATGAGATTTGGCGACCTACATCCTTTTATTAGTGCCTTTTCATCATTAAAAAATGATTTTCTCATAAGGTCTGTTTACTTATTTTATCAATAGATGTCAGTAGTTATATAGAAATGTTTAGGCTCACGTTTTTTCCCCTCTCCCATCCGCTATGGTATGTTATCACAGAGATATAAATGTGCTGATGGCCCATGGAGCTGATAATCATTCAAGAATTGCGATGACTTTTGTGAAGTATCGCCTTTTTGTTTAAAATACGTAGTTAGCTGGATGTAGAAGTCGAGAATAATTAACCTGTAAGTGTAATAACCTGAATAGTTGGCGACTTTTCGTTGCCTTTCGGTTAGGATTTCGGGGTCCTTGAACTCTACTTTTCACTTGATAGATATGCATTCGTATGGTCCCGCGTTAAAATTTAAATATTTTAAAGGCCCGAAATGCGATCGAAGATTTTTTTGACTTATCGTCGATGACAGCCGTTTCTCAAAGTGCGGTCTGCGGCCCGCCACTGGGTCAACAGAATTTCCTAGTGGCCCAATAATTTTTATTGTTATATACCTCGTGCAGCCAAGTTGCGTTGGACCCACCAGTTCTCGTGAGATCACTGAAGTTAAGCAGCGCAAGCCCACGTTAGTACCAACATGGATGGTTGGTAAAGAACGTTGGGTGCTGCAAAGTTCCCCTCTCCTATGTCCACTACCTACCTTCTCATCTCCCGCGAGCAGCCTCCTAAGGGTTCATCCTGTTATGGCTGCTTGGCTAACTCTCCAACCCATTAAATGAATCCAGAATCTCAGCAAATACTGTATGTATCTGGTCTGGTCTGTTTGTGTGAGCACTGGGTTAGCACTGGGTAGAGCGGCTGCATTGCATTGGACACACCAGTTCTCGTCAGATCACGGGCCTGGTCAGGACGGGGCTCTAATGACCTTTGTAGTTGAAGGGCCCTAAAACACCAAGAAATCAATCAGTTGCAAGTGGGCCGTGATCAGACGATCTACGTCTGCAATAATGCTCCAAGGACACCTTATTGTGCCCTCCGTCTTGGATGGGTTGTTTATCGACTTTCTTTTCATCTCTCTTAATTTGACTATTACCCCCTTCCTCCTCCTCTTTTATCCCTTTGGTCCATCGAAATAATCGGCCCATGGTTGATTGAAATAGATGGTGGAGCTTTCTATATTTTTTACCCCCTCTGCAATATGTGTCCGTGCTTGTTGTTGCTGCTAAATGAAAGAACAAATGACGGTGATGATGGACCGCCATCGTTGGGTCACGTTGTCGGGCTCCACGTGGTGTTGTCTTGCGCAGGCGTGTACCCGCTCGTGAGCGTTTTCTCTTAACGCCATTAAACGTGACGTCATTGGTTTACATGGCGGGTAAAAATGGTTTCCTCGAAACGTAAACAAACTTACTTCGTTGCCTTCGTTTTACTTTCTTCTCCTTTTTTTTCCTCTCAAAATATTTATGTACATGTTTATAACATCCCGGAAGTTTTTTCTTGTTTTGAATATGCGGCTACTAAACTGATTCTGAAGATTATTTTCGAGGGTCTGACATTAGATTTTTTTTTAATAAAAACATGATTTTTCTTTAAAATTTGAACTATAAATTTGTCGTACATTTTATGTAATATCTTATTTTTAAATCATGGGTTTTTGTTTTTCTTTTAAAAAAAACTAGATTGTCAGAATTACGAACATGGATTTTATTTTGATAGCGTTGTTGTTGTTGATGTTGTTTTTCTGTTTGTTTTCTAGACGTACGTTGATTGTTTAAAAATGTATGAAGGCATAAACCTAACTGTACTAGAGTGGTCCTAAATTAATTTACAACGTCTAGCCAAGACCATATAAGGTAGATGAAGGGGGTGTTTTACTTTAGTTGGTTTCGACATTTAAACCAAATAAAGTAAATTGTGACCCCGATATATGTTCCTACGTATTTTTATATCTGTTGTGTCTCTGGGTTGCAGTCAAGAGTCGTAAAAACGTTGCAGGAACGATGACGAATCATCAACCGAAAAAAAAATTGCAGGACATGTACATTTTGCTTAAAATTTTGAAAATTTTTGAAAACAACAAAAACTATTTATAGGTACACATGATATTATTATCGTTTCACTTCCATAATTATATATAAAACATATCCTTGCCGTCATAATTGTAATAAATAGTTACGAGGACAGCTAAATAAATTTTAATGAAATATTTCTTACCTGATGAATGGTAAAGAGAATAATGACCATTTTGCAAGGGGGGAAAGGGGTAAATATGTGACTTTTGATTTATATCCCCCTCCTTCTTACTTTTTTTTTTTTTGCTCTTCTCTTCAAGAAAAACGTTGGAATTTTTCTGAAGATGTAGTGTGTTTTTAAAGTTAGTGTTATCCATTTTAAATCTCTACCCCCTTCGTTTTTTCGGGCTTGAATTAATCCCCTCTTATTTTTTCCCCTCTTTCTTGACCACTTCTAACCGTCGCCTCCTCTCGCTTTCTACTTCTTTCTCTTTACTCTCTCCACCTTTGTTTTTTTGTGATGTTTTTTTTAAAGAAAAAAAAAGATGGACTAACTCGAGAAAGGAGGATGGTGAGAATCGATGGACTTAAGTATAAAAAGGAGTTTTTCTTCCCAATTATAACTTGAAGCCCCCTAAGGGCGAGCTAAGACTTTCACCATTTTTATTATATAGGGGAGGCACATGCACATTCACTGTTTTTTTTTCTCTGCCCCCTTTGCTTTTTGCTTGCCATAGATTTTTTAACCAGGTCTGTGACATCAAAGCGAAAATGGTCCTTGAACATTTTGTTCTTTTTTGAACTTTACGTAACCTCCAAAATCCATTAGAGGGCTGAGAGCTGAACCTCTTTATTTTTAACTTACTTAGATTGTGAGTGTGAAGCTGTAGTTTGATTCACTCCTAAAATTACTTCATCAAACTGGTGTTTAAAAAAATAACAGAAATGCCATGCTGCATATGGTTCGCGCCTCGAAGGCCCTAAAATAAAGGTCTGTTTTATAAAATTCATTATAAGTGCCATGGCGTTTTTATGCATAATTTGCAATCTTTTTATATCTGGCTCAAATGATGTCTTTGCAATGGTCCTTTCTCTCATTCTACTGCCCTCTGTCCAACACTTCCCTCCCTCCCCATCTTCTGCTAGTTTTCGTTGTTATCTCTTAACGGGACGATAGTAAAGGCAAATAAATTTATTGTAGTTCTGCTCTGCTTATTATTTATTTGAGTAATGAAGTTTATTTCCGAGCTGCAGAGAGGGAGACATTTTTTTTCGTTGAATTTTTAATTTACGGCTTTTGAATTTGGGTTGAAATAGGACAAAAATGTGAACGATTTAGTTGTAATTTGTAAGGGATGTGATTTGAAGAGAAGTCATTAAAGGGTTGCATTTAAAATTGAAATAGGCCCTATATGTAACAACTATAACTTAAAAGTTAGCACGTGACTATAATCAAAATGGTCTCCCCCCACCCTTTTTTTATTTACCCCCTCTTGTTTTACTCCTTTCCTCTCCTTCCCTTTCTGTCATCCCCTCCCTTAAACTTTCTTGTCAATATCAACTATTTGATCTGATAACTATTTTAAGCCTTTCCGGATAATAAAAAGTGTTTAACGCGTTCATTAAAATAGACGCTACTAACTACTACTGCACATTGGTATGTTATCATTTCTATATATTTGATAAACTTGTGTCTTTATCATTCATTGATTTGAGACGTGCTCTGAGGTATTTATGATTAACTACTATTAACAGGATAATAAACCGCAATACACACATACACACACTAGTCTTATCAAAACTCGTTTATAAATGTTTTTTTCTCCCTTTCTCTCTCTACCTCTCCCCTCCCCCTGTCTCTCTTTCTCTCGAATATATTTTAAATGTACACCTTGACACTGTAATTATATAACTGTTTCAAGAATAGCAGTTTTGCATACGTTATTCAATATTGTCTACTTTAGTCTTGGTTACTGGAGTACTGAAGTAGATTTCCGTCTATTGTGCGAGTGACTGGAGTTCAAATCTCAGTTGTGAAAAAATATTTATGTTCGTTGTCAACTGTCATAATAATTGTGAGTAAAATTTACTGTTGGGTTCTATTATATTGCCACACTCATTCACACAACTAATAATTCAATTCCCCGAGTAAAAATAGCAAAAAAAAAAAAAAAAAAGGAGTTCATTGCATTGTGCACTCATTCCTTAAAATTTGATATTAATAATAATTTAATTTTCAGAAGGTTAATGTTGGTATATCGATGACTTGTGACGTCAAAACCGCGGGAGTATTAAAGGTCCTCTTCTCGATATACGTCCATATTATATATAACTTGATTAAATTACTGAGAAATTGTAATTGTAGTAGATACTGTTGTTATAAGATATCCACTTAGATGTTACATGCGTAGGTATATCTAATTGCAAGATTGTATGCTTCTGCAAGGGAGGAGGGGAAGAAGGACAGGAGACAGGGGACAGGAGGGCGAGGGTGGAAAATTGTTGGAGGGGGATGTGCAGTTAGTAGTCAAGATGTGAGGATGTAGAATAAGGAAATAAGACACTGAGAGAGGGGGGAATAGAAGAAGGGGCGAAAATAGCATTAAGGACTCCATCTGTCCGCCATGATGGTTTTGATGACGTCACCATACTCTCGTTGTAAAAGGTTTTTTTTTATGTATAGTCGATGATGTGACGATGTCGACGGAAATGAAAAGAGTAGGAGACAGGGCACACAGGCAGGCAAGGCAAACATTGGGAGGAGTAAAGGGTGTGGAGAGGGGATAATCTACTCTGTTTCTGACACACACACACATACACAGAGAGGGCGAAAGAGAGAGAGGTAATGTGGGGAAATTATATAACGGGATGAGAAGGGGAGTAGGAAGGGAGAGGGACACAGACAGGAAGAAGAGTGAACTGTGTGGCGGAGCACAGGGCAGGGAGCAGAGTATTATAGGGAAATTGTGAGGTAGGGAACTAGAATGAGAGCAGCTATAGACAGAATAAAATATGGTAGACAATAGATAGAGAGAGAGAGAGGAAAAGGTTGATGTGGAGTTTGCGCACATCGCACATTTAAAAGTGTTTGTTAGTGTCCCTTTTGCCCCATCTTTCTCCTCTATTTCCTATACTCCCTCTCCTCTACCTTCTGCCCTCTAGAGCGAAAGGCGTCACACCACTTTCCTCACCTCCCATTATTTCAACCCCTCCTCCACCTCTTTTTTTGCATGATGGTCATCACCTTCCCCTCCTTTCTACTCTGCATATGCCCTTCCTCGTATCTTCACTACACCTCCCCCCCCACCCTTCACTAACTAACTCCCTGGTTTGTGTCGTCTTCTCGCATTTCTATCACTACTCCTTTACCTCTTCCCTGCCCCCTTGTGCCCTCACCTACCCCTCTTCACCCTTCCTCCTCCATTTTTCCATCTCTTATTCTCTCGCATATACATACCATACGTCAGTATGTATTGTAATTTTCCTGAGGAAAAGACATGAGGTTGTTGGTGTGTGTATAGGGTTATCTAGAGTGAGAGAGAGAGATGGGGAAATTAGAAACGCTAATGTGCTCTCATTTTATGGATTTTCTTGCCACCATCAAGCTACCACACCGTATATATATATATATCCAAATTCCAATTATTTCCAAGAAAAACGGCTTAAGACAGCTTACAACAAAAGACTAAGGGAGAGAGGGACCTTTCCTTATTTCTCAAGATGATAATGACCTAAATATAAATGTTCGTCTATTATCTGAATTATTTAAATTATTTTTCACACAAAATATTATTTTTTTTAAAACTGTTTATTGAAGTTTTTGCTGCTTTCTTCTGACTTGGTGTAGAGGGCTTTCGTGCAAGTTAGTGATGCAGGTTCGCTTCCTCCTGGTTGAGGTCGGAGGAATTTCAACTTTTACATTCGGTGTTATTGATTGTCATTCGTCAATGTGCCGCTGGTAAAGAAAAAAAGGGAGAAAAACAACAACGGTGGTATCCCTCTAACCCCCAACACTCGTTTCCATTATCATTTAGTCCATCCATGACTGGGAAGTGAACTCGGGTCTACCTGCATGTTAAGTGGATACCTCATCCAACTCTTTGTGTGACTTTGCTGAAGGAAAGGGAAGACCAAAAAGTACGTCTTTCTCTACATTGATCAAATTAAAGTCAGAATATTAAGTGTGTAGCTAGGGCAGGTAGGAAGAGGCAGGTGTGGGTTACCTGTCCTTTCACACACCCACCCTTTGAGGTTTAATATGCCCTATATCGAAATGCGTTCACTGCGGAAAATTTGCATTAGCAGATAATTATTTTCTTGCATATGTGTCCTATGGCATTCCTTCCTTTCATTTTAATCGATTGGTTAGTTTAGAGCTAGACTGCAACGCCCTCTATTATTTAGTAATATTCAATATCAGTGTCCAGTTAAGTGTGTTTGTTTACTTAGGGGGTGATTTGAGATAGGATATATTTTTTAAAAGGGCTTTTCTAGCATGGTAACAAGGGTAAAAGGAGGAATCGATGAAATGGAGGAGGGTAGGCTCAGAAATGCAATGAGATATCTGTGAAGAAACTTAATAATGAAGACGTAGCTGTAAGGTGAAGAGGAGTAAGGAGAAGGGTTGGTCATTTCGGTAAGGGGAGGAGGGAAGGAGGAAGAGGAGAAACGTCCTCGTCGTCCATATATGGATTTGCTGCTGCTTCTTCTTCGTCTTCTTCTTCTTCTCCTTGTTCAACTGCTTAAATCTTATATGAAACGTTGATTTTTCTTTGTGCGAGGTTTCCCTCCCCTCACCTTCTCCATCCGGTGGCGCCCCCTATGTGGAATTATTAAGTTCTTCTTCTCCTCCTATTTCGTACGTGATGTTGAATTTGATATGGGGCAGGCGGCCGTGACTGTTGGCGGGCTGTTTGTAACTAACAAGAACTGAAAGGCAAAGCTATAGGGTGGTTAAGAAATAATGTTTTTTTATCCTCTTTTCTTTGTTAGTATTTGTGGGTGAGACTGTGTGTGTCTGCCCTTGAAGGATAGATGCCCTGTATAATGACGCTTCTTGTCCTGTCTATATTTCGTTTTGTCTTTCTTTTTCATTACTTAAATGTCTGTAGAAGAGATTCTATGGTGGTGCATTTTGTGAATTAAATTGAAATGTATGCAACTCTCTCTCATTCGATGCTATTGTTATATGTAGTGAGTACATAAATGTGGTATTTGTTGTTGACCCTGATTCAGGTCCTTGCACTCTTTCTCTACTCCCAACTCTCTCTCACTCTCTCTGGGTATGTCTTGTTTTTTTTTTTGTTCTTCTTCTCCTTAAAGATATACGGGTAAAAACGTTAAGTTTTTTAAACTTCTTCTTCTCCTCTGCTCAAAATGACTCGTTTTAATCATGTTTCTTCAAGACTCGACTTTTAACTGGTTAAGAAATGACATCTGAGTAATTTATGAGGTCTAAATTGCCCTTTAATCTTGTTAATCTTTAATCGGCGTTTATACTGAATCTTGCACCATTGCCGCCACGAAATACAGTCCCGTCCTGTCGCTCTCCTCCTCTTTCTTCTAAAGTTGAACTACGTTGGCGTCTCATCTGCTATTTCTCTCACCCCTTCTTGAATTTGTATTAAAATTTATATTTTTGATCGCTGCTGAATTTACCACACACATGGTAACTAACACTCCTACCAGTAGATGTAAAAATACGTAACAATCAGGAGTTGTTTCTAGGAAAGAGTTGCTGGGAATCGAACGTGGGTCATTTTGGTTATCAAGCGACAGCGCACTCAGTATGACTGTTAAGTAACATATGTTAATTTAAACAATCAACTTTCTCATGTATCTTGAATGAGCTTATTAGATGGGTGACATTTCACCTTTCTTTTCTTTTTTAAGGAAGTGGCTGACTATGTTGTTTAATTTTTGAAATTTTAATATTTGGATTGGAATTTTTAAAGTGTATTTTTATTTTGTCTTTTACAGGTTTTTGGCGCTTTCCTCTCCACCTCTTCTTCTTCTTCTTCTGTCTGTCTGTCTGCCTGTGCCCTAACTGTTATTTTCGGACATATTTAACGCGTAGGTGTAAGTATACATTTGATTTATTTTTTTTTTAATAATAAATATGTTTTTTTTTAATTGGATGACTGATGAAAGTATGAATGTAATATTTTCACTTCTGCTCCTGTTTCTCAAGTTCGCTTGTTCACACATTAAATTTTTTTTACCTGCTACGTAAAGGATTTAAAGACAGTTATTTTATAGTAAGGTGAAAGGGGTAATGGGCCCTTTTAATTTTCTTATTTGAACAATACTGTGATATTGACAAAAATATTTGTAGGAAAAATT
Organism: Trigoniulus corallinus; assembly: GCA_013389805.1. Classification (NCBI taxonomy): domain Eukaryota; kingdom Metazoa; phylum Arthropoda; class Diplopoda; order Spirobolida; family Trigoniulidae; genus Trigoniulus; species Trigoniulus corallinus. The sequence goes on along the minus strand of JAAFCE010004209.1, from coordinate 16,583,542 downwards.
TAAAAAAAAAAACCCACACAAAACAAAAATTAGTATCTATTGTCATTAAATTTCTAATAGTTTCGACGCCCATTTTTAATTAAATGGTGACCCATAATTTTTACTCTTCAAACTTCCTCAACTCTTTATTTATCTCTCTTTCAACCCTTTTTATTCATTAAAGTCAATTGTTTGCTGTTGTTGGAGACCTTGCTCATAAATTTTAGGAAATTATTAAATGTCCTCATTCCTTTCTTGATCATGATGATGACATTATCATAGATATATTTTTGAAAAAAAATTTTAGTTTTAAATTTATTATGACTTATCTCCCCACCCCCTTTCATCCCCTTTCTCTCTGTCTGTACGTTTCTCTATATACGATGAATTATTTGGGTTATTTTTATATAGTTCATTTTCCCTCCCCCCTCCTCTCTTATTTCTTAAGATATTTATTTATTTATATATCAAAGTAGAATAGCAGTAGTAGTAAACATGTAATATTCACGGATATTGATGAAATATATGTAAGAAGTTGCGCAGCTAATAAAATTAAACCAAATCGACGACGATGACTGTGGTGGCGACGACGTCGAGGACGACGAGGAGAGGGTGTTATGTAATAAATGGAGTAAGAGTGTGACCGAAAAAGAAACCATTCGAGTAGGACACAAAAGTAATCAACGAGTCTAGTTAGTAAACAAGTTTTGAACGACGACGTCCCAGTACTTATCTCACCGCACAAACTTGAAATTCAATTAAAAAGAAATTGCCCTCCAAATTTATTCAAGATGAAAATTTTATATTTATTATTTCTTCGATTAGTCCATCGAGATATTTATTACAAATTTTTTAAACAAGTTCATCGTAGAGATGCAGGTTAGACAGCTAATGGGATAAAGAAAGGTGATAGGCATTGTGATAGGCCGAAGGACTATGTGAGGTGCATGGGGACCTGGTAGAAAATTGGAGGGAGCAGAGCTTTCAAACCTGACCCTGCCATAGATGAGATAAGGACGTGATGATAAGAAGTAATGGTTTATTGTGTAGACGCCTCACAAGATCCACCAAACGTAAGTTCGATTCTGGTTTGTTTTTCTCTTCCGCAACTCATCCTCACTTCTAAGAAGGCTGCTGGACCTAAAACTGTGAGTCCATGGCTGCTGGTCGAGGCAGGTGGCGACTTCGACTTCTGTCCGGAATGGGGAACCTAAATCGTAGCCATTATTAATAAAAGAACTCTTTTTTTATTCTTAGGAAAAATAATACGTGTAGATTGACAAATTTATCAGGTGTAAGAACTTGCCCTTTCTTCTGAAGTCAGATAGGGGGGTCAGTCCCGAACTCCCGATCTCACTCTGGGATGACCCTCAAGAGGTGGAGAGAGTCGTGCTTTTTGTGAACGAGGCTGGCCTTCTTCACAAGTTCTAGTCTGTTTTATCAGTTGATTTTAGTTTTTTATCTTTTAACATTATATACCCTGGTCCAGGTTTTTTTTGCCTGTTGGCCCTTGTTTTTAGAGATACATTTTTGGCCCCTGTTGTCTATTATTCGTTTTTGCCCCTTTTGGCACACTTTACCTGGCTTTTGCCTTCTTAACAAACAGTTTGGCTAATCTAGCTTCTTAATGCTTTATGCCATTTAGCAATTATAGTGCCTCTTGACACCACGTCATGGTGGGATGGCCCCTTATACCCCCATCGGGATTTGTCTCACTCTATGGGCCTTCATAACCATAGTAATTGTGGGCCCTAAAGTCCCAACCATCACCATCATCATCTGAAGTCGGTAAATTATCTCGAGAAGGCAGATAAGCCCACGACAATGTTTTCCTTCTGATGCCAGGGAAAGGAGTTCCATCCCATATGAGAATATCATTTTGTCAGTGCGGAATGTGTCCATAAGAGTTCAGGACACCAGATACGGGTTGTCTAATTCGGCTGTGAAGACGACAGAGGGAAATTGTTCCTCCTTTAATTTGTTGTTAATGACGTAATCGTATCTATTGTTTTGACAGGTGTTTTAACTCTTTATACTCTTGCACTTCTTGGCACGATGTCGTCAAAAGTTAAATGTTATTGCACATGTCTGGGGAAGGAGGGCCTGAGGGTCCTGGATCACCTACTATTACATAACTTTGTCTCTGTCGATACTTTCTCTACTACTACTACTACTACTACTACTACTACTACTAGTGCCTTTCATTCTTTCTTTATACAACGATTTTTACTACAACAACATTGCAATGGGGCTATTGATTGCAATAAAACACTTAGCCCCTTCACCCATTTTTACTCTTAACTGACAAACCTACTACTACTATGACGACGACGACGATGACGACGGGGTCTTTGTTACTGCTGTTGCAGTAGTAAAATGTGCCTTAACTGTCAGGGTGGGTGTAAAAGGACAGATTCGATTTCACTTTCTTGTAAGATTTTTTTCTCTCTCTCTCTCTCTCACACACTCACTCCCTGATCCTTTCTTCTCGTCATTAGCTCATCTTGAGATCAACAGGAAGAAAGATAGTCTAAATAGTTTAGAGAACTCTCCCGGCATCTCCTACCTGCTGTCTATCTTGCCGCCAAACCGTTTATCACCATTCCTGGGTTCAATTCCGTCCCTTCCTCTTTTATTTGAAAGCAGTACAGTCTGATTTTCTCTCACTCTATATAGAGTTAGTTACTCTTTCCGATTTTTTATTCTTGTAGTAATTTTAATGAGAAATTAATGAATCGATAAAAGATAAAAAATTAAAAAGTTGTTTAATGAGTAGTGGTGGCGGAGGGTAGCACCCACCATCACCACCACCACCAACAACAACGGCAGTGACGATGACAACGACGCGGAGTACTATGTAAAGGAGTGGACGACCGATGACGGCGGCGGCGGCAGCGGTCGACATTAGAGCAGTGATTCGGTTTCTCGCGCGCGCATGCATATTATCATTCGACAATGATGAGTGTCACGTGATGTACTCTTAGCCAATTGGATACCGGCAATAAATTCGGACCTGTGCGTGCCGGCGAGTGTATGTATGATGGTGTCGTTTTTTCGGAGTGCTACGTCATAATCGTCATCATCGTAGTTCTTTCGTCGCCATGTGCTTGTTGAAGTCCATTTCTTTTTGTGTTGGTTGTTGAATTGTGTACGAAATTTTTTGTGGGGAGAGAGAGGATTCGTTGTAGACTGTATTTGAAATTGGTTTTGTTTTCCCTTTGTCCTAACTGTCTGTCTGCCTGCCATATTCGCTGCAGTGATCGGATCCTTTTTTTTCCGTTCAGTACAATAACAACAACGACGACAACGACAACAACAACAACTCCTCTCTTAACCTCATTTCCACTTGAATGTGCCACTCAATGTTACATAAAAATTGAAGAGTATAAAGTTGAATGAAGTCTCTTTCACACACAGAATTGAGGTGTATTTTTTATTTTAAACAAAGATCTGCAGCAAAGTGCAGTGCCATTTTTTTCCCCCCGTCTTAGGTAAGAGAGAGAGGAGGTGAAGCAAAAATTTTGGGGTCTCGTAGTCCTCTTTCCACTTCTTGTCTTCCTCGCCGTTGTCGTCGTCATCATCATCATCGTCCCAGGCCTCTGCTAGCTATAGCCACACATACACACCTCTATCGTGATCCCCTCCTCCTCCTCTTCTTCTTCCTCGTCCACCTCCTCCTTCTGCGACCAAAATAAAAAAAAAGATGATTTTGTGCCGCGATGCAACGCCCCCTTTGAAATAAAAACCGGAATTCTGGCACTTGATTTTAAAAATGTTAAGTACCCACTTTTCAACACCCTCTAATTTTTATTTCATGGTGACCTTTTTTGGATGACATTCTCTCCTCCCCTTCTCTGTCGAGTTCTTTCTCCCCCCCCCACTCTCATTTTTCTCACCTCTCGCATTTTAAAAAATAAATGTACTCAGATCTCAATGTTTTCATATATTTATTCTTGCTACGGCGCTAATTTTTCTTCGTCTCATTTTGCATATCGTGTTTCAATTTCTTCGAATGGACGGTGTAGTTTTTTTTTTTGTTTCGACCGACGAGGAGGAAGAGGAGGAGGAGAAGGAGAAAGAGAGGAGGGTTGAAGGTGCAACTGCAAGCAGGACAGAGTAGGAGAGAGGGGTGAGACAGAGATAGAGAGAAGGGAGGAGAATTGAAGTAGACAAGAAGGAGGAGTCAAGGAGATGAAGGGTGGCGACCTTTCTTAACTCTTGTCTAGTGTCCTAATATTTTTTTTCGACACGGGCATACGCTTAGTGACTGTATAGTTAGGCGTAGAGAATATTCGTGTGGTGTTTATTAGTCTCAAAACATAAAAAGAAAAAAGCGAAACGGAACCTGTAGTACCCGGTGTCCAGTTGACGTAGCAGCAGACCCCACTCCCCCTTCGAGCGGAACTAGTCGCTCTTTTTAACCGCGCGCGTCGTTGTTACGTTCTGCTCTTCGTTCAATGATAAGACGTTGCTCACTATTTCGCTCTTGTCGGCGGAGCGCTCCATGGAAGAAGAAGACGATGGCGATTCTGAAGAAGCAGCAGAAGAAGCAAGGCAACTTCTTCTTCTTCTCGTCTACTTTGGAGTGAGTGCCCACGGTGACACACAACACGTATACACAATAGGGGAGTTGGTGGTTACGCAAGTAGCTCTCCTATCTCTCTTTCTCTCTGTGTGTGTGTTTCGCTCTCACTGCCGCCGACGCCTTAGTTTTTTTTTTTGGCAGTGTGCAAGAAGCGAGTGAACGATCGCGGTACGGACGCTTTTGCTTGCTTGACTGGGCTTTGACTCGCGATCTAGTAGTAGAGTAGTAGTGAGTAGTGTGAGTGAGTGCAGTGCGTTTGCGCAAGGGCATCTTCTTCCATTTGGCTCGCTGAAGGTTGCCTAGGAAGCAACCAATACAACTAGGAATGCCACGAAACCTTACTTTATAGAGCTGCTTTACGAGCGGAAAGATATTTTATTTTTTTTTCTTGTGGGGGGGAGTAACATTTCTCTCACTGTATCTTTCTCTCTCTCTCTCTTTCCTCCATCTCTCTCTCTCTCTAGTTAAAAGAGAGATAGATCTATATGCACAGTAGTAGTAGTACGTAGTAGTAGTAGTGAAGTAAGTGTTCCTACACGGATTGATTTTTAATAAGTGGCATTTCATAGTTTTGTGTGTGTGGTGTGTGTGTATGAGTTGAGGGCTTTCTGTTTTCCCCCTCTTGTATTCTGTACAGTTTGATTTTTTTGAAATTCAAAAAATAGAAGCTTGCTGAGTTCTATTGTTACTGAACCAATCAACGAAGGAGTTGAGATTTTTTTTTTCTCCAAATTCTGATCTATTGTTTTTTTTTCTTGCAAAAGAGAACGGAAAAAGAGAGAAATTTAAAAAAAAAAAGTATGGAATTGGAACGCCGCCGAGTTCGAATTGGTGTTGTGATATTATGATTGTAATACGGCGCTTTTCGAACGAATATTTGCCACGGTTTTTGAACGAACTGATCGAATGGTGTTGTTGTTGTTGCTGTTGTGGTGTTGTTATTATTATTATTATCCTTGTTGTTTATTTCAACGGCGTCGAGGTTTTCTGCTGCTTTTCCCGCTTGTTGTATTCGCGTGCATGTGTTTCTTTTCGCCGCTCGTGCTCTTATTCCTTACGGCGTTCGTGTCCTTTTCCGTTGGTTGCTACTGCTGCTGCAGTTGTTACGTTTTCTCCGTTGCTCCATCACTGCCATTAGTACCGTGGTCGTGGTCGTCGTCGTTCTCGTTGTCGTCACCGTCACCGCTACCATCAACATCGGTGTTTTGTTTTCTACAGTCCTAGTTCGGTCCACGTTTCTCTAGTTATTGAATATGGCACTTAGAGTATCATTCAGTCTATGTTCAGGAGTCGTGGTCGTCCGTCTCTAATTTCGTAGTTGTCGTTGCTGTTACTGTAGTAGTAGTAGTAGTAGAAGAAGAAAGTAGTGGTGTAATAATCGTAGTATTTTCGTAGTTGTAGTAGTAGTAGTAGTCGTAGTAGTAGTTGTAAATAGTAGTTGTAGAGTATGTGTTTGTGCGCTGTTGGCGTAGTAGCGTGTTGGATGTGTGTGATGATGTGTGGAGCTCGAATCGAACTGTCTAGTTACTATGCCGTGACGTCGGAATTCACGTGATTTCTCGATGCACTAGGTTGTGTCCTTAGTGTGGTGAGTTCAGCGAGGTGACTCGGCTGAGTATGATGAACGGGAGCCTGTATGAGGACAATTCGAGTAACAGATCGAGCCTGGACGTATCCCCGCCGAATCAAGGTGTGCCAACGACGGGGCCGTTGCATATCCCGGCCAAACGGGTGGCTACCACCCTTGCGGTGTCTTACGCGCATCCCGAGTGTTCGGCGGACAGTGCACCCGGCGTCATCCGACACAGTCACAATACTCAACCGTGGAGTTTTTCCAATGACAATCACGCGACGTTCGAGAGTCAGTACAGTCAAAGTTTGTGTCGAGACGGCATGACACCGGCCTATTACTATACACCGGATGCGAGGGCGGACCGGAAGCCACCCAGTCTCTCGTTTTGGCCCAACAAATACGAATTGGCCACTGCCGGACCAAGTACGGTGACCGTATCCGAAGCGTGTCAACCCTTCCCTGGACAGACATGGTGTAATTATCCACCTTACCCGGGACGGGTAGGTCATATGGAAGCTCATAGTCAACCCGTCCCATATTTACCAGGAGATGAACGACCCAGGCCTTCCATTGAAAGTTATCCACACGACGGATATGGTTTAAGGAATTTTGCCGGTCCTGACGCCGTCCCTCCGACGCCCTACCCTCCAGGTAAATATATATGTATATATATATAGACTTTTATTTATTTCTTTTTTCGAAATTTTAGTTTTGAATGTAGTGCTTGTGTACTTGTTACATTCGTCATCGAGGTGCTTATTTTTGACTCTTTCTCTCGCCTTCAAATTGAATTTAAAGATAGTAAGAGTGGGGAAAGTGGTGGAATAGTTTCTTTGAATGTTTGTGTGTTGAGAAAAATATTTTGGATGGGATTTTACACTTCATGTCCATGTGCTTGTTTACCTTGGAAAGGTGTAGGGACGTGACTGTGTCCATCACCACCCCACTTTCTTATTTCTATTTAGCGTCTTCATAACTTCCCCCTCCTTCTCTCCCTCTCTTTCTCTTATGTGTCTCCCTGTTTCATCTTTAATTTAATCAGTGTTATGTAACCATAATATACTCGTAGCATATGGCATAGTTTTAATTTTGTGTGTCCCCTTTCTCTCCTCCTCTGTCTCCCTTTCCTAGTTAGTGCTGTAGTAGTTTTGTGACACTTTCACTTCCCTCTACACACACACATTGTCTTTCCCTAAGTCTTCTTGAGCTATATTCTTCGTCCAGTTGATTGCCTGTCGTGTCCTCCTCCTCCTTCTCCTCCTTAACCCTCCTCCCTTTCTAACTCCCTCGTCCTACTCTTTAACCACACTCCCGTCTGTGAAACGGTTTTGCTTGCTTTGCCTGTACATGTTAACCCAGTCGATGGTTGGGGTTTCGTGTTGATGGCCTAGTGGCCCACTCACTTTTCTTCTTCGTTTGGTGGCTTTTAAATGCTCATAAAACTGTGCATAACTTGGTGAACGCGGTGCCAAAATTACAGATTGGCAGTGTGTCGACGTATGTTGATTGCCGTATGATGTGTTGTGTCGTATACTCACACACACCTTCCGTGTCGATGTATGCACATAAAACTCTGACTGGTATGCATACATACAGAAACACACGTGTGTGTGTATGGGGGTCGTCGTAAACACTGTACACTTGGGCTCGCGCGCACGTGTTTCCTAACAGCAGCACGTGAACGAATGTGTGTGTCCTGACCGCGAATGCTTATTGGTTAAAAGAGTATTCGATATTTTATTGTTTTTTTTTTGAATAGACCAATTATTCTTCTTTTAGAAGGTCGAAAAAAAAGAATAAACAAAAAAAAAAAAATCGAATTATGACGTCATTATCAGAATGGGAATTTATTTTTATTCTCTTTTGTTTTACCTAATTTTTCCCTCATGTCTATCCAATGGTCCATTTGTGCTTTTTTTGTTTTGAAATATTTTTGTATGCGAGCATTACATTGCTGTTCCCCTCTGCTGTATACGGTTTTTATCGATTTGTCTTATTCATGCTATTTTGCATTATATGATAAAAAACGAGCCCAGGAATAGAGGCCTAATTTACGCACCCTTCGCAAACAAAAAAAAAAAAAAATAGATCGCATTCTAAAAGTGGACCTTTTCTTTCCCTCCCCCTGTTTGCATGTTTGTGAGCAAACGTGTATGTGTGTGTTTTGTGTAATGTATTATATAAGGACCATGAATTTGGTTCAGAGTCGAATGGAACATGCGCTGAAGGGTAATAGACTCGACCTGAAGAAGGAAGGAAGGGAGGGAAGGGAGTGAGGTGGTTTAACTGCATGGGACTGTTCATAAAATGTGTCACCATGTCCTGCGTGTGAGTGTACTGGTGGTGTTCGTATGAGATTATTTAAAGGGTGACGAAGGCGAGGTTATGTTTCTTATTGCATTTTGTTTGCTCTTGTCCTTTTTTAATACATTTTTTTCTTCTTCTTCTCCTCCTCGTCCTCTTTCTGTCCCTCCACTGGCCTCGTCATTTCTTCTTCCTTCTCATCCCTTCCTTCGTACTCTTTCGAGTTTGCTCTTGACCACACACACACAGACGCATATCCATCCATTCATCCTCTCTTTCGGTTAAGTGAATGTAGTTAGTTGTTCGTTGGCACTGTGTGAGGGCCATTCCAAATGTGCGAGTGACCTCCTCGTGCTCTTCACTCTCCTCCTCCTCCTCCCCCTCCTCTTGTCTTTTTCCTGCTCTTTCTTTTGATGGTGTTTGAAGACTTCTTTTTTCTAAGAGCTGACTCAGGTAGTTCGAGGTCGTGTACCGCGCGAGACCTCTCTCTCTCTCTCGTCTGTCCACATTTTGTGTCTCTGTACCTCCTCCCCTCCGCCAATCCCATCCTGCTCTCTCTCCTGTCCCGTCTCATCCCATAAGTGATATGAATGGTGGTAATGGCGGCGTCCGACTTGAATTGTACTTGTCAGGAATCTTGACTACACTCGTTTGGTAAGAAAGAAAAAGGTAACATTATTTTCAAGTTGTGTTACATTGTATCAAGAAAATTTTGTTGGATTTTGAATGGAGAAATAAAAGTGGTTTATATTATGATATGGTCGTGTGACCGTCACCATCACCCATCAGCGTCCACCTCTCTCTCTCTCTCTCCCTCCCTAACACACCTACTCACAGAGAGAGAGAGAAAAAGGAAGAGAGACAGAGTCATTTTCACTGTTTGCCTTTATTTATGATTCAGTTTGTGATATATATATGTCTTACACACCTAGCTAGGCTCTTCATTTTCTTTAAGATATCGTCTTTTACCTGTTGTCCCCCTTTTTCCGCCCCCTTTGTCTCTTCTTAACTGTTTTACCTATCTCCCTGTGTGTGTGTATGATGTAGTTTCCTCCCTTATTGTAAGATGTAGAGATTATAGAGGGGGGTTGTAGGCATGCGAGCAAGAGGCAGAAATTGCAGTAGGAGTAGGGGTGGTGAAAGTTATGACGCCCCAGTCTCCTTCTCCCGCGCTTGGCACACACACATACACACACACACACCCCGCAAATTAATTAATTAATAATCACGATTTTTTAATAGTTATGATTTGATGTTTATTTCGTCATCATTTTTCTTTATGGGTGTTTGAAGGGGACAGGGAAATTGAATGCTGTTATCAGTGGTTTTTCTTATCACTCTGCCCTCTTCTCCCATTTTGCTTTTTCGATTGGGATTTTTTGAGACAGACATGGAGGATTTTAAAAAGTAGTTTTTAAAGGCTTAACCGTGAATACAAATCTTTAGATGTAATTTTAAGTTGTATTTTTTTTATTGGCCGTTTTTTGACAGTCTGCTTTCCTCCCCTCTCTCTCTCTCTCTCTTCTTAGTTCTTTGCCTGTCCGTTCCCCTTCTTCTTCTTCTGGTTTTGAAAACAATGTGTGTGTGCAAGAGTAATAATATTACATCATCAGTAGGTCAATTAAACGCCATTTATTTATAACCCTTTTATTTTGGTGTACCTCTCGCTCTGTTTGCTGCTCCCCACGCCGACCCACCTCGTCCTTTTCGTAGTGGAAAAAAAATTTATATTTCTATTAAACAAGTAGCTAAGTTATGAGTTTTATCACTAGGTTTTATATATAGATATATTTTATGTAATGTATATGTAGTGTATAATGCTCAGGTTATATGAGAGAAATAATAGTTGATGCTTTTCTAAAAGTGCAATAAGGAAAAAGTGGAAAGATCTTTTAACAACATGGCTTTTATACAACAAACAACAATAGGTGTCGTTAAGGAAATTGATCTGTATATGTTTTTGGACAAGCAATTGTTGCCACAGTAGCTTTGAGTGGATTGTCATAGTAAGAGAGAGAGAGAGAGAGAGAGAGAGAGAGAGGGGGGGAGGTTATGGAGTTGGTACTAGTACTTGTTTGAAGTCGATGTTAAATTATATTTATATACTTTTTGAGGTACATGAAATATATTCATACATTGTGGTATAAAATTTTGCGCTTAAATGTATATTTAGATAGGAATAGCTGCTGTTGCTGTTGGAGAGGAGAGAAAGGGGGCCTTGGGTCTCTTCGGCATGGTTTAAATGAGGTGGTGGTTGTTGCAGTTACGTATACACTAAAATGAAGAGAGTTTTTCTTGTGCAAAATGTTATCTAGGTCCGAAATTTACTTTTTTTTCCCGTTCCTCCTCTTGCAGTCTATCACAATTTTATCCCACTTTTTTTTCGGTGGGTGTGTTTATATACATATTGCTATTTTCATCCCGTCCCCTTTTCACTCACCTAGGTATGTATACACGCAATTGTGGGGCAACGAGAAGGGTTAAAATTTCGCCACGGTCTTCTCGTTTTCGTCCTTAGCTTCAACTTAACTCTTGTTGCAAACCTGTCTACAGTCGCCGACACCTGGGGCGTGGCGTGGTGACGTCTCTGCAAATATTTAAGGAATTTCTCTTCCACTCTTTCACCCCTTCTCTCTCTCTCTCCCTCTCCCACACACACAACAGCTGGTATTTTGATCGTTGTAGTTTACTAGCGAGATATGCACAATTTTGAAGATGTCCCATAGCGAATTGATATCAATATATTTGCAGTGATGAATACCTATAATATTTTTGGTGTTTTCTAGAACGTATGCTCGTTTTCTAAATTACTAGTGCAGTGGTTCGGTCCTCGTTGAGGCTGGTGGTTACTGTTTCTATGCGCAAAAACGGGAAGGGCATGGTACTGTCCCAAATGGGACTGTTGTAGACTCAGTACCCTTTTGCGCAGTTTATTATCGTGACAAGTTAGCAACCTGCGTCTGGATGAAAATTGCGTAGGAGAGAAGCGGGGGAAGAGGAGGAGGAGGGAAAATTGTATCACTTGTGGGCATGGGGCATTTGGGGTCGTTTTTATTCCTCGCTGTCCTCTTTCTAGATGTCTTCAGAAAGTACAGCACTCATTTTTAAAGTTTTTATTCTGATGTTGTTGTTGTTTTTGGTGGTGGTGTTGGAGTTTATTTGATTTGATCCCCTTGAATGAAAATGTCAAAAAGTTATATAATCAGGTGAAATAAAAAGAGGAGAGAGAGTGAGAGAGTCTATAAAAATTATTGGATAATGGCGGCTATAAAAAGTTTAATTCCTATTCTGCTGTGTGTGTGGACACACACACCGTTGAATGGTAGTGTTAAATGGCGATTATCTGCCAACACAAAGTGTAAATAGCATGTTGTAATTTGTCAAAATATTACTCATAAATTTAAAAAAAGTATCCTTAACTTGACCACAATTTTTTTTCTTGGAATTAGTACTTGATTATTTTTCATTTTTAATAAAATATAATACATTTTTTATGAAGATAATTAACTAGAAGTATTATTATTTTGATACTACTTTTTTGCCCAAAAAAGTCTTTTTTTTTTTTGCAGTTGGTTAAGATGGCAAACTGGATGTCCTCTTCTCCGTTTTACTCCTTCCCTCCCGCAGTTATTTCATGAATTTCTTCACAAGATTGTTTTTCTGCGTATATATGATGAGATTTATATTCATCATGTCAAATGAAAAGCACAATCTTCCCCTCCTTGTACTCCACAATCCTCGCCCTCCTCATCCTCTTCTTTTTTACATTAATTTAAAATGAAAATTTTTTGGAAAAAATCGTATAGTTTAGAAAAAAAGTACAGTATACAGTATTAACTTTGATAACTGTTATTTAATTAGCCATAAATTTAGATATTATGTAGGTCCACGTGTTTGTTGATGATAATAGCAATAATAATAATAATAAAAAGTGGTCACGTAGAATTAACAAATTTTTACAACTTGCCCCTGTTGATATGATTATTATTACGGTGGTTGTTGTTCTCCTTGTATGTGTGTGTGTGTGTTTGTATATATTTGTTTGTGGAGAATTAAATGCTGATTTAACTACTTATTAAATTTATTTAAAATTTTTTTTCTCGTCTTTTGTTATCTTAGAAACGCTCACGACAAATCCTCTGGAGTGGACAGGCAATGTTACAGTGCGGAAGAAACGTAAACCATATTCAAAGTTTCAAACTTTAGAACTGGAGAAAGAATTTCTTTTTAATGCTTATGTGTCGAAACAGAAAAGGTGGGAACTGGCCAGGAACTTGAATCTGACAGAAAGACAGGTGAAAATATGGTTTCAAAATCGAAGAATGAAAAATAAGAAAAATAGTCAAAGAAATTCACAGGAAAATACTAATGCCAATGCGAATAAGTAGGAAAACAAATATATAAATAAATATATATATATATAACATCCAACTGCAAAACAACTAAAAATCATCATCCACACGCATCTCTTTCCTATCTCTGTTTCATCCCTACAACATAGGTCCTTTTTTATCCCCCATTGTCCTCTCTCTTATTTTTTGTTTTTAATTCTGATATTTTTGTTGCCATTTTTATTATTATAATTATTATAATAATAATTATATTATTATTATGAAGATGAAAAGAATAGAAGATCAAAATTTTTGATCTTTATATATAAATATAAATAAATATTATTATTATTATTAAATGAAAATAATTTTTTTTTGAAAAAAAAAACCAACACCACTCACAAACGTCCCATACGCGCGCCATTTTTCATCATTGTATTGTATGTATATTATTAAGTTTGTTTGTTTTTCATTTTTTTTTTCTTTTTTTTTCGGATGAAAAAAATAACCAAAAAATTATATATATACCGACTTTTTTTTCTTCGGGAGATTTTAATATATATATCTATATATATATATATATCGATATTAATAATATATATGTATGCAAAACCAACTATCACAATCCAGCAAATGTATAAAAAGTGAAGCAAAGGAAATAGTCCTCCTTCTTGTCTGATTTGCTCTGCTCCCCTACGTCTTCTTCTTCTTCTTGTCCTGTTCGGTATATATGTAAGAAATTCAGGGAACAAAAACCAGGAAACGACAAAAGATGTGTTTTTAATTTCCTTTATATCAACATTATCATTTTCATCGCCATTGTCATAATTTTTTAAAAAAATGTCATCATCATCACCATCATCATCGTCCTGATGTCTGAATATCGTTCAACGAGAAAAAAAAGAAATGTGTTTATATAAAATGTGCCACAAAAATAATTCGTTATTAATGTGTAATTAATGTTTTTGCCCCCTCCGCGTTTATTTTGTTTGTTTTTAATAATTTAGTTATGAATTTTATTATAATACTATTCTATTTCGTCGATGTGTTCTTGTGTTAACTGTATTGGAATGAAGAAAGCAAATCTAAAATCAACTGCAGCGCCACTACAACCTCCATCTTTGTCGCCGCCATTCTATTGTCAACAATTTCAACAAAAAGCATCCAAACATGTTGTTAGTAGTAGAGCTACTTGTTCGCATTATGTTTATGAAGTCAGCATACATATTCTTCCAAAAATGAAATTGAATTTTGCGCAAAATTGTCAGCAGCATTGTTTGTTTTTGATTGAGTCAATTTTATTTTTCAAAATGGCGCTGAATTGTTGAATTTACGTTTCTTGTTGTTGAAATAATGATACTACGCCTGGAAGAAAATGAAGAAAGTGTGTTTCTCTCCAAATTATGAAATGAAATATATCTGCTTTTCTTTTTTTTAAAAAAAAAGTAGTCAACAATGTTGTATCATCATCGTCGCCATCACGATCATCAGTCATCTCAGTAACGGCCTTTCGAGGTTTTGAAAGCATATTGAAGGGCGCCCTCTATACCCACGCATTTTCTCGTGTCTCCGTGTGTGTGTTTATATGTGCATAAATGTGTGTGTGTATGTGTGCAGGTGTTCAACGTGCATCAAATTTGATACAAAAAAAGGCAATCAACACTGAAATGTTTTGGGTTTTGTTTTCCAAATCTTCACCCATACAACACCAAAATAAAATGATGCGAAAAAACGTACTTAAAATATGCGAAACACAAAAGAATAATAATTTCATCATAGAAGAGAGAAAGAAATGAAGAAAACATCCTAGATGGCGCTCGAATCGTCTTGTTATCGACTTCATAATGATGATGACAAAAATGGCCGACGAAAATACCTACAACTTAGAAGTAAACGATATATGTGTAAAAGCAAAACATAAAGTGTTTGTTAAAATTTTATTTAAATTCTTATTTTTTTCTTTCAATTTCTTTCTTTTACAGTTTATTTTAAAATGCAATGGCCTTTCTTATTTCTTAAAACAGACATATTTGAAATTGTGATCTCGAAAAAAAGCAGCAGTGTATTTCATTTGTTTTTATAATTCTATTGTTGGTATACAGTTTTTGAATTGGTCAGTTAGGATAGTCTTAGTATGTCCAACTAGTTGAGTAAAGGAAAGAGTATGGCGAGAGAGAGACGTAAAAAAATTGTGTAGGACAGGACAAGAAAGGAGGGCAGGGAGCAACGGGGTTAGAGAGGGAAGAGGAATTTTTCTCTGTTTGTAGTAGATGGCCACCACTTATTTCGGACATTGTTTAGGCTATTACATAACATGGTTATAAAAGCAACGCAACACCACATCGAGTATAGTGGACAACACGAAGGCGATGATTTTGGGACAGTGGAGAGAGGGGCTGAAGGGGGATGATGATGATGATGTAGGAATAAAGAAGAAAGCAGCTGGTGGGGGACTGAAAATGAGACTGTGTGTTGAAATTTAGCTTAAATTACATCGACTGTACTAGTTAGTTATGTTATTAAAAAAATCCTAGTTATCGTTTAATTTTGTAGGATGTTTATAGTCCCTGAAATCATCATTTCTCTTTTATGTTACTGTTTGGGTAGACGATGAAGAGGGTTACTATGTTCGTTTTTTTATATTTCGGTTGTTGTTGCTGCCTTTTTTTGTTAACCAGTTGGGCCTTAGTGACCAATTTTCTTCTCACTGCTATCATAAAATCTTCCATTTCTTAGTATAGGATGTCTGTTTGAATGTGTATGTTAGGCATGGACTTGGTTTTCCGCTCACCAAAAATTACCTTTATTACACACCTGTCTTGATCCGCTTTCTTTTATTTACTAAAATCTTTGGTGAAATTTTTTTCAGTTTTATCCATAACGTAAGTCATCCATATCTTAATCTTTCTTCACACTACTTCAATAAGGAAGGGTGAAAAGAGGAGTAGTGGATAAAAGCTAAATTTAAAATATTATTGGTCATCTTAATGTGAAATACGGCACACTTGTGTCTCATAAAAAAAATACAAGTCGATTATTCCGATATGGGACAGTTTTTTTTTCAAAACAAAATGTAAGATTGTTGTTTAATCTTTTCTGTCATCGGTACTACAAATTTTAAAAGTAATTTTTTTCCTATCAAATATCGGTTAGTTTTGGGGGTCTTTTTTTTTCAAATTAGTTCAAAATTGAATATTTAATAATGAACCCATCTATGAAAAAAGAGGTGGATTGAATTTGTGATCGGAATTAATTTTTATATTTAATTCTGGTGAATATATCTTTATATCTCCCGAAATGTACGTTGCATGAATGCGAAATTAACAATCACTAATTGTTAGCAATAGTTAGTAGTCAACTGAAAAGAAAACGAGCAAATTTCATGTTCCTATTTTATATAAGCCATGGTTTTTTATTTCTTCTTCCTCCAGTGTGAAAAAAAGGGTTAAACTCTGATTTTTGTTGTTAACTTGTCCTCTCTCAATCTCTGTGTGAATCATCATATTCTTGGTCATCCTCATCTTCATCATCGTCCGTATTTGTCTTACGTACAAATAAAATTGAAGCTTAAAACAAAATTTTGCAATGGCTTTACATTAGACAAGATTTCTTCAAGTTCAGAAGAAAACATGCAAATTTGTTTCTTAAAAATTAAGATATGCAGAAGAAATATTTCTGATATTGCATTGTTTTTTTTTTCACTCTGTTAGGTTCCTTAAAGTTTTATGTTTGTTCTTGGTTTTTAAGGGATACTTTCACGTGAGACAATGAGAGGGGAAACGGAAGACATTTTCGCCAAGTTCCGCATCCTCTCCTCCAATCCTCCCTTTAACACCTTTAAAAATAGATCTTTAGGCTCCTCGATAATGTACTGGTGCTTTTAAAGCTTCTACTTTTCTTTATATTATATAATTTAGGGTAGGACTAAATGTTAAGTATTTTTTAAAAACGAAATTATTTTTTAAGGAATTTTAAATGTGATTTTAACGAGAGATTTCAATTAAAGTTGTTTGTTGGTGTTTTAGGGCCCTTAAACTACAAAGGTCATTAGAGCCCCGTCCACTGTGTAGTTCTTATGCAGAGACTGCACAGACACTACACTAATGCGACGATTTTTGGATACTAGCGGTACCCAGTTTTCCCAAGCTGCCACCCATGTCAGTACTATCTGGGGTTGCGTTGCTTAACTTCACTGATCAGACGAGAACTGGTTTCAATTAAAGAAATATGGAGACCGTTTTCATGGAGTCCAGTGCTCACCCGGTGATTTTATTTTGAGTGAAAGTGAGAGGGATTGAAATAATGACCTCCAGAAAGGATATGGTCATCGTACGCAAATATTTAAATTTTTTTCTGACCGATTGAAGTGTGGTAGTTGTAGAGAGAGAGAGACAGTTGCTTTTTTTTTAGGTAGTTGAGGCAGTTGAAGAGGAGAGGAAGGCAGTTTATATTTCTGAAAATAAATTTTCCTAGTTTACAAGTGAGAAATATTAAAGTTTAGTGTCAATTATTAAAAAATATAAATGCGAAAAAAACCGACTCTATTTTTAGTGTTTTAGGATTTGTTTCGTTTCCTCGATACTAGAGGTCACCACTATTACTGAGGCAATGCACTTTTAGTTCTCCACCCTCACGCGCCCATGTTTCTTTCCCTCCTTTTTTCCATTTGCCTGTGGAATGCCCTTAGCGAAGCGCCGCTGCACTTGTGCGTTCAAAGGATGAAGAGGCAAACCGACCAATAACGTGCCGCCGCGCCAAAGACTTGTTCCCTACATTTTTTTTTTGGTGTATGTGTGTGCGTGTTGTTTTGAATGGCGTCCAAACCAGCCTGCTCTGCTGGTTTTTCTTCCTTCCTTCCTTCCTTCGTTCCTTCCGTTTCAGCAGCTTTCACTTTGGCTGTTACTTTATGAAAAAAAAATGTTGTTTTTCTTCCACTTTGAAAGGAATTTTTCTTTTGAAAACTAACACAAAAAGCACACATTTGGGTAGCCATTTTGTGCAGCTAGTTAAGGTCCTAAGATATTTTTTTTTATTGCTACCGGAATGCCTTTTATATTTTTTTAAATAGATCACATGCCCTATGACAGAGTTAGGTGTCCCAACTTACAATAGCATGAGTTACATACACTTGCCCCGGATAAGACGACAAAGATGGAAACTTGAGGAAGGAATTTGTCTGGAATTCGTAGTTGAAATATTGGGTGTCAGTGTCACCCAACCCTTTTGCCCCTCCGTGGTTAAATCTCCCCGGTACCTCCAAAAGTTTATTCATAAAATAATGCTAGACATGCTAAATTGTAGATTCAAGAAAGCTTCTGTTTGTATTTCGGGCAAAGTGAAGTATAGAGTTAGAAGTCCTTTAAAGTGTTTTTGTTCCCAAGTTGTGTCATTTCCTGCCCTTAAAAGAAGGGGGAATAGTTAACGGATATTTTATACCGTCGTAAAATTGCACATTTTAGAAATTCAAGCAAAAAGTGTCTCTCTCTCTCTCTCTCAGTTCGCTACCTCACTCTGCATGCGACAAACTGTCTAAGATGGATTGAAACCAGACACAATAACTCAAAATTCTTAATGGTCCTACACCAAAACAATTACCCGACTCGTGTCTTTTCATCATAATAGTAATAATAAAATTGTTTATAAGTAGTGATGCGGAGTTCAACAACCGGACAATTCTTACCACTTGACCCTCTATGAACTAGTTAGCTTGTGTGGTAGCTCAGATTGTAGAACGTACTAGCGTTCAAAGTTCTCGGGTTCGTCCCCTCTGACCAAAGTCGGTGATTTGGTCTCTGATGAGGAGGACGCGATCGCTGTAACTCGCCTTTCATAATACAGGAAGTAAAAAACCGTGGCTTAATGTATTAGTGTACGATATTATCTGCCAATCTATGAAGCCTGTGTACCCATGTCGGGGCTGTCGTGAACAACACTATATCTCAACCCTGTGGTCCCCCGGGCGAGTTCTGTATACCGCCAAAATTTGTCAAACTATTCACTTTTCTGCATGAAGAGGGTTTTTTTTTTATCAAAGAAGTGGGTTGTTGTTTGTTGGTGTTTTAGGGCCCGTCAACTACAAGGTCATTAGAGCCCCGTCCACGCGTAGTTCTAATGCACAGACCCCGCGTGTCGACGATTTTTGGGTATTAGCAGTACCCAGTTTTCCCAACCGGCCATCCATCTCAGTACTACCTGGGATTGCGTTGCTTAACTTCAGTGATCAGACGAGAACTGGTGTGTCCAATGCAATTCGCCGTTCCCCAATGAAGTGGGAACGTGGGACAACCCATGAGGTGGAATTTGGTTTTGAATCGTAAATTTCCTTTTGGGTCCACAGGCGTACGCACGAGGTTTCTCCGTACCTAGAGAAAGAATTTCAAATAATTCTCTTGTGTCTGATCATTGTGATGGATCGAACCTGTTTCTGTCCAGTGTTCACTTATTAATTCCAAATTGACCTAAAGTTCATTTTAACTTAGTGCGACCTAACACACAAGGGCAAAGGACTCTTTGGCCGTATTTCTGCTGCTGTTATTGGTCTTTTTTCTGTGTGCTTTAGTATGCGATATTGCTTTTAAAATAGGTTTGACCAGGAGTGGATCAGGGGGCACTTAAAAAAAAGTGCGCCCCAAATATTTTTAAATATTCCGAATCTCTTAGTATAAATCTAGCTAGCAATTACGATAGGTCCTCTACTGCCCCATAGACAATGTCCTGTCTTCAGCGGTTTAGCCAACTGCAGATTGGACTGGCAGGATAGAAATGGGGATGGCAGTGCAAAAATGCCTCATCAGTTGCAAAGTTGAATCGTGCATCAGTTGAAATATGCGCCCCATTGAAGCACCGAGGGAGGGAGGAAGCATTTGCTGCATTCCTCCCCCTGGATCCGCCCCTGTATTTGACTTCCATATTTTTGTCGCCTTTTCTCTCTCATTGCCTCATTAATCCATTCAGTAAACTAATTTTGAGTCCTAAATTTGAATATTTTTTTCAGGTGTGAGTGTAGGGACTAATAATAACCTGAATGCAGAAAGGAATTTATAAAATTTAGGAATCGGTGTAGTAGTATCCTTTCAATTTAAAAATGATAAAAGCATAAAATAAGAATTAAGTTTTTATACTAGAATATTTCTGACTTTGGAGCCATTATTTTTTATATAATAATAATATTAATAACTTTGATAATTTTTTAATTTTAGAACAGTCAATGGTTTGAAAGTAAAAACAAATAATGCTCTATATAGGGCCTACTTTTATAAACTTAAATGCGATTTTATAACTATTAAAAGCTACTGTCCAATTTAGAGAAATGCATTCAAAGTAGACTCCCCCCACACGGAGGTACATCCACCTGAAAGAGGAGACTTGCTCTCTTTTTTGATACATATATTGATTTCATACTGTAATTAGAGCTAGTTTTCTTAAATTGCTACTGTAGTAGATTCGAGCGACGTTTTTTAATTAACACACCTTGACGATATTGTTAATCAATATCTTTAACTTTCTCTCTCTCTCCTCCCCCCAATAACCCTTTCTTTCTTTATTTCTCTAGAATCTTAATTAATCTTTTTTCTTAGCTTATATATTTGACTAGATCTAAAAATGGACCTAGATCAGAAAAAGTCGGTTATTTTTCAAAAAAAAAAACGTTATTGTTATTGTCGACGTTAGCCTTGTTGCACACTTTCAAATTAATATTATCACGACCACTCGTACGAGGTACTATTTGGCCAGTTAAACAAACTAAGCATTCGCTTCCGTTTTCCGGTGAAATATTTTAAAATTGTCATGTAAATGGGTGGGGAGAGGGTATCCTCCCTTGTAATGTCCAGTTGAAAGACAATGTCTGTAATTAATCTATTTATGTCAATCCGCGTCATCATGTGGGTGTGTGTGTGTATATATAGAGACACATCAAGCACGTGACCAACTTGTCAACTTCCGGTTTTAATGGCGCATGCCCAGATATTGAGTTGTTTGTATTTCCCTTTCTGCTTTTCCTTGTGTTTGATGCTCATCTTCAACTGTCATAATGCATGTTTGTATGTCATTTAAGCATCACTTCATATTTTCAAACTATGTATTTATAAAATCAAGAAAATGGAAAATTTTTGTATATATACACAATGTGTCGTGCACTTTCTATCGTTCTATTGCCTTAAATTAATATCACAATCTTGAATCACACGTCAATCATTTTAAAAAACAAAAAATCATCTTTTAAAGATGCTTCATGTGCTTTTTTGAAAATATCATCACCTGTTTGACATTATATCCACTTGGAGCGCTAGTGTTATCACGTACCGTATGTATGTTGTATGTTTGTGTGTGTATTTCTATTCAGAGGCGGAAAAATGTTTGATTAAAAGTTTTTTTGGGTCCATGATATCAAACTGATTGATGGAGGTGGTATGAAAAGACTTTTACTGGTTTAAAAATGCATCCCTTCAAAATTACCTGTGTAAAACCCTGTAATTAATGCCTATTATGATTGTTGTTAGGTTGTTCGCTGTTGTTCGGCCTTGAAACTGTCTTGTTTTCGTCACATTTTCAACCTCTTCAGTCGAGAGTACACTAAGAATATGATTAGTTTGAAGAGCAAATTCGTTTGTGTGTGTGTTGTAACTTTTCCAAATTACTACCCATTATTTATTGGCAGATTTCAAACAACGTGATGATGATTGTTGTTGTTGTTGGCAAACATTTTTCAAACTCTGATAGAAATCGGGAGTTTTCTTTTTTGTTTCTCCGCCAGAACTACACATACTTTCTTTATCATCTTTCTCTACTAACTACTAACTAATATCACAATCAGTTTTTTTGTTTATTAATTATTAAAATATATTTGCCTATTGCTGGAATATGATGCTATATGGAGTTAAACTGTTACAAAAAGGAAATTCTATATTTTATTAACTGTTGTTGCACGTTGACCAAACCCTTCAGTTACCTGTGGACATTTTTTAGAAAAGTGGAATAATATAAATATTCCGACTTTGCCTAATCACAAAACACATTACGTATCTCCTTTTTTCTGTTTATTTTTTTTTTTTTGCTACCTGTCCAGATTTCAAATTCAAAAAAATGTGTTATTCATCCATTCATGTGCAATGTTACCTGTGTTTTCCTCCAGTTTCTAATACTAACTTGTATACAATATAGTTCTAGTGCAATGTCCATGCAATTTTCTGATTTTTGACATTTTTTGCGTATTTTATTAGATTTTTTACGGTGGTTTGCAATGGTCGATTAATTTCAATTTTACCCTTATCGGGAGGGTGTTTTGATTTAGAATTCCGTCAATGGGGGGAAGGGGGCAGAGTTTTGTAATTTCCACCAACCAGGTTGGAACTCCAGGTGGGAATCCCAAGAAACAATAGGCCGAGCTCGGATTCTGAAAAACAATCTCCAATCATTGTTATTGGTTCAAAGTATGCTTTTCTGCGCGTGCATCATGCCACCACGTGCTTAAATCATAACGTCAGGCTGTGATTGGTCAAGCCTTGAAATGAATTTAGGTTGCTTGTACAGGGTATTCTTTTACAAGTATTTAGAAACGCTGCTCATTTTGATAAATTTTAAAATTTTTCTGCATTTAGTTGCAAACCTTTTTAGCAAAATTTGCCTAAGAGGGAGCAAGTTCTGTATAATACTTACAAGCCTTGCTGCGAGCATTCATTCTGTGCAACATTTACCTTCACCGCTCACAATCATTGAGGTTTGAGACTGATTCGCGTTTTTGTTAGATGTCCAATATTGCACCTGACCTCCGACTCGATATCCGAAATCCTTAGAAATTTGTAAAATCCTCGAAAATTTGACAGCAGTGTTTGTTGAGTGTGCGTGTTCTTGCTCGCAAACATAGCGTCATGGGTCGTCACCCGATGACAAACTTAGACAAACACCTCCTCTCTCTTTCATTCACAAATTTGTTTATGGGGGGGGGGGGGTTCGGGGATTATTCATTTTGAAAATCCTGAATGGCATGTTGAGCATTTCTCTGCTGAAATTTTGGAAATTTGCTGACGTAATTCCCGTTAATCGACTGTGACGAAAACGCATTTTAAAAATTTTGAACTATACCCTTCATTATGAAATTAAAGTGTTCGCCATATTTGTTCTCCGTCTCTCTCAATTTCAAGTTATGTAAGTGTGTGTTTGTGGAGTGATGAAAGGGTGATTGAGGGAGGTATCCGGGGGTGAGGTTGTATACATGCGACGACAATAGTTCCTTTATTTTTTTATTTCCTACACTATTATTTTATATCTGCCTGTGTCAAGTGCATGAAGAGGTTTTTGAACCCTGACCCTATTTTTTTTACCTTCTCAAACTAGTCAGACTATGCTTATGGACACTTTTGTACCTTTATACCAGTCGGTGACCCATGTATGAATTTTTGATAGTCACCCCTTCTTCGCCACACACACACACACAGTCATCTTTCTACCCCTTTATCTACCTATTTCCTCTTTTAATTAACCTCCCTCTTGGCCGTCTTCGTCAAACCCCCTTCTCCTCTTCCACCGTCACATATACAGGTTGAGTTAAAAAAATTTTTTTTATTTCAGTTGACATAAAAAAAACCTAAAATTTAAAGTCTTTTTTTTTTGTATGTGTGTTTGTGTTTAACCGCATCAAGAAAAATGCCCCTATAGTTTCTTTTTTATTACCTCTGTCGAAATATTTAAGAAGGTATAGTATTTTATACAATTATTGCTTGAACGGGACATGTCAATGACTGCGTCACTTACATGCAATTCTTAAGAAAAATAGAGAGAGAGAGAAAATGGCATCACGTAGATAAAAAGAAAATATTTGCCCAACCCCTTCTTTACCTGTTTGTTTTTGTCACCGATTTCATGTACTAATTAAGCTACTTTTGTCCTGTCTTTGACTGCAATAGTGTAAACTTATCGGTTGGAATGTGTTTTTCTTAGAGTAGAGTGCTAAGATTTGAAGAATGAGGTAACTAACCCTGTCGTGTTTGTGGCTCCACCCTCAGATGATGGTAACCCAAATTCAAATTTCAATTTTCAGAACCGTTTACCCTCCCCCTCTTGCCTTTCTCCTTCTCACTCTCAGTCCGTCTCGCTTAAAAATTTAAGAGAGAGAGAGAGGGTGAGAAGGAATTATATATTGGTCATTTGAACTGCATCATAAATTAATACTATTTTAAGCAAATTTAAATGCATTTATTTTATTGAACTCGTTTTTTTCTCACATACGTCGTCCATTTTGTATGTAGGCTTACCATTTTAAAATTTCTTTCTCTCGGCCTCCCCCTCCTTCAGTCTGCATCTTTTTTTTTATACTTTCTATCACCTGAGTTTTTTAATCATAATTTTCAACGAACCAGTCTATAAATAACCCTGGCAAATTCTCAAGTTACGAAAAAAAAAGAAAGTCAGACCAGTTTTTTGATTATAATTGAACGATTTAAATTCTCTATGCACATTTTGTGAATATAGGTTTTCACCTGTGGTGACCTCTTTCTTTTAAGAAAAAAAAATCATTTCGGAGAGTTCTGTCTTAATAAGACGGAGGGTGGAGAGGTGGACTTGGACTCTGTTGCCTTTTTTTCTGAAAATGGTAGGTAGGAAAATAAAGGAAAGAAGAAATGATGAGTGAGAAACAAGATGGTGATAGTGGTCATCATTCACGAATCTTATGTTTTTTGACCTCCCCCTGCACTCGTTTAACATCATTGACTCTTTTCATATGATGATAATGGACGAAGCCTTTTTTTTGTTTCGTTGTTTTTAAATGTCTATACTGTAGTTTCAACCCTGAAAAAAAATAATGACTTTGTAACTCAATTTCCTTCTTCTTCACAATCATTTGAATAAGAACCTGAAGTTTTCAAAATGGTGTTACCAGAAATCTAAGCCTCCTCATAATAAAATAGAAATACAATATAGGATCTGTCAAGAGTTAGAGACAGAAATTAATTTTTGAACATTTCCGTCCTTCTGAATATTTTTGCCATCTCATTTCTAAATTACTACTCTGTTATCCTCTTTCGCCTTATTAAAAATATGTTTCATTCAGTTTCTACTTCTCACTCCCCCCTCTCCTAATGCATACAGTATATCCACACACTTCATCTCCCCTCTCACCCCTTTCCTTCCCAAGTGGACTTTAGTTGGAATTTTATACTCTCCTTGTTAACTGCTAATCTTGTTATTGATCTGATGATATCACTAACCAACCATCCCATCTGAAGAAAGCAGTTTATTCGTCGTCATTCATGTAACTAACTATTATAATAAGCCAACGTGTGTTTGTAATAAATATAAATGCAATTAATCCGTATATTACAGAAAGCTAATCAGAGGGATGGGGGAAGGGGAAAGGTCGTGTTTGGGACGGACAGGTGGTCTGTGGAGCGTGTGTGTGTGAAGAGGGAGAAATAAAAACTGTTTTGCGCCTTATTAACCACATTAAAATGAAATCACGGAGTATTATTTTCTTCCACAATCATCACAAATCTCTATATATAAACTTATACATATACAAATAAGATATAATCATGTGTAAGCGCGTATATATATACTGCATACATATTAAGATAGCTCTTTTTTTGCATTGTTTTTTAACCGCGTTAACAGTATCGTCGTCATCATCATCATCTTCATCATCATTATTTATCATCATATCTCACATTAGTGACTTTTCACGCACTTCTGTATCTACCTATCCGCCATGTCCTTTTGTTTTTATTTGTTTCAATTATCATTGTCATCAACATTCTTCTCTATATGAACTACTGTATAACATTGTTCTGTGTGCACGTGCTTTGAGTGGGTGTGGTCTATAGTCGCCTTTTTCGTCTAATTGGTTGTGTGCTTGGCGCGCATGCGCCGAGTTACCTCCTGCACGTGCAATACTTCATCTTGTTGCGCCGCCCCCGCCCCCTGCACGCTCTAAAAAAACTATGTGCACATTCTCATTCGTCCTTGTCACAACGTTCTATTATTTTTTGATTTGTTTGGTTTGAAAGAATTTCTCTGATTGGTTGATTCTCTCTCCTCCCCCACCGCCCCCGCCCCTCCGATTTTTTTTTTTTGCGTGATGACGTATAAAGGTAGAACCGCACTAGTGCAGCACAGCACAGCACCACTGCACAGCAAAATATACTTACAATGTATCTGAATGGCGCAATTCGCACTGCAGCTGCACGACACGTAACTGCAACTGCACAGCACGACAGAGTTCCTCCAGAAAGATATTTTTGTCGCGTAGTGTCGTGCCGTAGAACGCCCCCAATGCACAACAGTCATTTTTAGAACCCATTTTCGAATGACAATATGGCGATGGATGACGAAAAATTCATACTGACCAATCAGAACATAGAACTGACACCCAACTGTCGCAGTGCTGCAGTTGTAGTGCGTTTTGACAATAATTTTGCAGTGCAGTGCAGTGCTGTGCTGCACTAGTGCGGTTCTACCTTTATTATGCATATGAGATTTGCATCCTTTATGAATCTTCCTCTATTTAAGTTGTTGTTAAGGGAAGAGTTTAGAAGAGAGAATACCAACGGGGAGGGCGGATGACGCCGTTAAGAAATTCCACCCAAATATTTTTAAAATAAAAACATTACCCCCCCTCCCCCCCAACAAAACATCCAGCACACGTACAATCAATGATTTTTTTCTAATATTAATTTTCAGTTAGCATATACAATTAGTATAGTTGTCATAACTCGAATTTAATTGCAGGAGGAGAGGAAAAGGTTAAGGGAGGGAAGGATGACGTGGGAACTATTCACTCTATTACTGATGCTGCTGCTCTGCTACATGTCAACTGTTTGTTCTTAAACTTATTATTCTCTTCCAAGTTAAGACTGTATAGCTTTTCTGAATGCTAAAGGGGACGAGGGGGACAACCGGGAAGGCAGGAAGGAATTTCAGGAAGAAAATTGATAAAATATGTCCTGGAAGATTTATATACAGAAATATTCCTCAAATGATGTACTTGAGGAGAATTAACTGAAAAAAAAATCATTTTAAACGAAAAAAAACCTCCCCCGTCTCTTTTTTTGTATGTAAGAAATCTTTTGTGTGGTTTCTTAATTGATGCTAGTGGACCTTGATAGTAATAAAGGATTAAAAAGGAATTAAAATAAAAATAATTTATTGATTCTTATGCTGAAATGATAGCAGTTCGTTCTTCAGTCTCCTTCTCTTTTTGCCTTTGTTTTTTTTACCCTCATCTTGTTTTCTTCCCCTCTGTTTTGTTATTATAGGAGAGCATAAAATTTTAATGATTTTTTAATCCTTTATTACAATCGATTTGTGTACCACATTTTGCCCTATAAATATACCTACTACTACAAGAATTCTGTATATCTCTGTAACCAAATCGTGACAATTGTGTACTTCCTAAACGAAAAAAAAATGATAAAAAAGATAATATTATCACAAGAGAAATCCTTGCTCTGCCAACTCACAGTTTTTGTGTCAAATTTATTTTTTCATTACTGGAAATATGTATTGTACAGTGTCATTCATTGTTATGTTTATTGGAAGGTTTGTTTCTGAGATGGTCACTGATGAGATTATTATTATATGCGTGAAACTGATGTTCAAGTCATCTATATATAGTATATAAATATTATATATTTAGGAAAAAAATTTGACCATTTCAATTTCCTCTGCCTGTGTACAATGGTCACATTTTTTTCGTACCAGTTTTTTTTTTTATTAATTTCCTTTTTTCTTGTTAGGTTTCATTACTTTTCAGTTGTTAAGTCGTGGTTTCATAGAAATTTGTAGAAATCTTCATATGTGAATTTTCTACATTTTAAATACATAGGTCCTATGTTCAGACTTGGATGATGTGTGGACTTTTAAGTTGGAAAGTGTTTTTTTTAATTTCAACGAGAGGAAAAAAACTACCAACCCAGTGATTTTTTTTGTGCAACTATAAACGAATTTTTAATTTTTTTTTTGTTTCGTTATTATATTTTTTTTAAAAAAACAGAACAAATGGTGTTGGAAAGTGTAAAAAGAGTTTAAAGGTGTATTTGTGAAGACAAGTTTAATTGTTTTCGAGCGAAAGCTACCTCAAGTTTAATAAATTGGCCTCGTGGCATATGCTAATATAAAGCGACATAAAAACATGCATTTAATGTGTTTCAAGACTCTCAAATTTGAATGTTTATACTAAAACGTATTATAGAAATTATTTGTACAAATTTTCCAATCAATATTTCGGTTTTATTCTGCATATTACACCTTATTGTATTGTCAATTTAGCATTGTGATTAGCAGTACACATTATAACATTAAATCTTCACAT
This sequence comes from Trigoniulus corallinus, assembly GCA_013389805.1. Taxonomy (NCBI): domain Eukaryota; kingdom Metazoa; phylum Arthropoda; class Diplopoda; order Spirobolida; family Trigoniulidae; genus Trigoniulus; species Trigoniulus corallinus. Next base: position 16,555,466 of record JAAFCE010004209.1, on the reverse strand, counting down.
TTGAAACAGCGCCATCTATTGGCATGCCCAAAATTATTCTAACGTCTTTTTGGTTTAGTGGGGAGATAATTGTGAATCGAGGTGTAAAGTTTAAAAATGTAATGTGGGGGTAAAATATTTCCACATCTGATAACGACTTTTTAGTTTAAAACGGTTTAACTGTCAATTAAATTCAGGAGTAAAGGGGGGGAAGGGTATTACAATTAGAGTTATATTGTCTTGGTACATTTATTTATCTTATACACTTGTTTTATTGAGGTACATAAAACTAACACTCGTCAGTAATAACACATTTTCATTTCACATTCAAGGATAGTTAGCGTTCAATTTATTTTTATAATTTTATTTTGGAAAATCACTTGGAAATGCAGCAGCAACAACACCAAGAAGTGTAGGGAAGGGGTGAGTTGATTAAGAGATAAATATCTGACATTTATGTTAAATTTCATTCTCAATTTCCGGTTTTCCTCATTAGTACTCTGTTCTTCGTTAACATCTTACCTATTTATATGGAAATAGTTTAATTTTAATTGCGTTATAATGAAATATAAAACAGGTATGAATTTAATAAAGACATTTCTTCCACTGTCACTAATTTGGGTAGGAAAGTTTCAAACTCAAATACTTGAGACAACCATGTGTTTTATTTACCCAAATAAAGTTCTTGTCTTATGAAGGCATCTAATTAACCTCATTAAGCATTTTAATTACTGGCACGTAGACAGTTGTCGAAATAACCTGTTTATCTGTAAAGTGGAAAATTGTTAGGAAATCGATTTCGATTCTGATTAAAGTAGAACTGATCATATAATAGTTAAAATTCAGTTATGCACTATTTTATTTTGGATTTTTTTTTAATTGTCTGGGTCATTAATTCAGCTTTTTTTTTTGGTTTTCAAAGGTAGAAATTTAAATTTCAGATTTTAGTATTTAATATTTCGAGTTTGGGAGTCTTGAATTTTGGTTTCTGTGCATATTTGCCCGAATTGTTTAGCAAAATGGTGTTTTAGCTTTGGTGTTTACGAATAGTGTGGTTTGTTCAACGGGTCCCTTCCATTAATTAACAAGATAAAAAAAAACATGTAGGTATTGTCACTGCAAAGGTGGACATGAACAATTATAGTTATTAGGTACAAGAATTTTTTTTTAAAAACAAAAAAGCCCTAATATGATAATGTTTTTTGCCTTGAAATTAGTAAATATATCGAGGCATGACGACATATGGAGAAAAAGTTTAAAAAACAACTCTGTATTTTCTTGATGCTTCATGAGTAACATTTTATTTGTAATAAATTGCAAAAAAAACAAAGCCAATCAGCACATATACACCGACACAAACTGTTTCAGACTATTATTATTAACAATTATTATTATTTTTGCATTACTAAAATACAGTTGTTGTTTTTTATAAATTTTTTTTCTTGGCTACTGATGTGTAATTCATTCATGGCTACCTTACAAAACTGACGTCCGGCCTGTTTGATTGCAAATTCCTATTCTACTAAGTGCTCACACTTGATTGATATATGTACAAATTTGTCGTATTTGTTATGATTATTATTATTATTATTGGTTTGTATGGTGAAGAGTAGACAACAGCAAATAAAATGTTAAGACAAATATTTTATGAGCTTCAATATTAGTGTGTGTGTTGAATGTGTGTGTCTGTTTAACATGTGATTATTATTATTATGATTATTATTATGAATAATAATATTAATATTATTGTTGTTGTTGTTGCTACTGCAGCTGTTTCTATGTGTCCGAACCATTTTATTTTCAGATTCTCCATGATATTATAATCATAATAATAATGGTAACAACAATGCTGAATTTGGATCACTATGTACATTGATATAAAACGGACAAATGCATAATTTTGTTGAGTAAATGGGACTTTATTATATTAATACCTGCATTCCGTTTTATTTATTTTAATACTTGGTGCAAATATTCAATCAAATTCTAGTCATTAATAGATTTTTCTTAAAAAATATCTATTCAGAATAGAATTTTTGGAATGTTTGCAAACAGTCGTCAACAAATCGAGGTTTGAAAAACAAAAACGTGAAAATATGTCAAGTATAAAGAAATTTTAATATAGGTGTCTCTAAGGAACTGAAATACTTTCTCAAATATGGGAGAAATTCACGCTTGACGTAGCCAGCGGCGTCAGCAAATTTAGCATATTTTAATCATGGTCAATCAATTGACCACATTCCTGATTAAATTAGTGAAGAAGGTTTGACGAGAAGATAAGCCGTTAACACGCGTGACGTAGCCTAATCTCGCGAAATGAATAAGAATTTAATTTAAGGAAAAAGGTAACATTTTTATTAATATTAAATAAGTTATTCATCCACATTTATCTACAGTATATCCACATCCTTTTGCTAGCTTGCACATCGATATATCGATGATAATATACAGTATGCATTGATATCGATGTCAGATCATCTTGAGCTCTTATACAGTACACCAACTGCAGAGCCTAATACTCATTAATTTAGTACTGATCGAAATGTCTCTAACAATTCCTTTAATTGCCAACATGTTTCATACTTGTTGTACTCCACTTCTTCTCCACACGCGACATACTATCCAATCTTCGTCGCAAAAGAAATCTGACCGCAACAATGGCATTCTGGTGACTGGACCTTGGTTTATCATCAATTTTGATCTTGAACGGATGTTTAATGCTCCAGAGTCTCTTCTACAGTCTTCTTGTGCAACCTCATTTCTACTGGAAAGAAAAAAAAATTTGTTGGTATGTTGCAAATTTTTGTTTGAAAAAAAAATAGTTTTAGACAATTGGGCAGTTGGACAGTGAGAGAGGAGGAGGAGAAGGGTAATCTCATTGTCAAGAGTATAGAACTGTTAATGAAATTCTGTAAAACCAAACGCACACTATGGAGTGGGATGTGGGCCTGAGTATGGAGGAGATCCTAGTAGCATTAATGGTATGAGGGGGGGGGGTTGTACAATTTTTTCTCACCCTCTTCCCTAATTGCCATTATTTCCATTGCCATCCCCTCCCTTAAATCATCATATGGTCGTACGTTTGTCTGTTTTGTTGATGAGCAGCTCCACTCTGCTGTGACAATCATGGAGTCAATATGCGTCATAGGACATGGGGCACAGATGGAGCTAACATACCACTTTGTGAGGTTGCTATGTTACAAGCCAAGAATAATTTAGATTACAGGGTGGGTTAAACGAAAAAAAAGTAAACCCATAGTTCTCAGAGAAAGAAAGACCGTAAAATACTAACCGATACAATGAGGTATTCAAGAAATCAATAGTTTTAGAGAGATCCTAACAAAGGAGTCTCTAGGTCTGAGCAAATCGCTCTTCAATATCGTCGTCCACTTTTATTTGAACCATATGAAATTTATAGAAATGCAGAAGTGGGGGTTATAGTTGAAGTTTGGGAGAGAAGGATGGGGAGAAATTGGGGGGAAAAATAGGAAAAGATGTCAATGTGTGCCTAACAGTACTGAAAGTGAAAGAAGGGAAATTTATCCCCCTTTTTTCATCCATCCCACGATGGTATATTAGTTAGAAAAAAAAACCGTTCAATGAAAATAAATCAATGATTCTAGTCTCCTTCATCCTCCTTTTTCTCCTTTCGGTGTGCCCTCTTCTTCCCCTGTGTCATTTCTCCTTCTCCTTATTGTCTTTCTATATCCAATTCTGTATGTTGTTGAAGTTCGCAGTTATATGTATATATTTTTTACTGTAGTTCTATCTATTTCTCCTGGTTGCACCATTACAAACCATTCAACACCCACACTGCTATTATAAACTCAATCACTTTCATCATTTTCCGCATTTGTATCATCATTGATCCGGAAATACTCTTTTCGATTGCGTCTTGAACTTAGGATAATACTTATGATGATCAGGTAAAATAAAAGGATTCTTAAGCCCTCTTTAAACTATTTCAACTTGCCATTAAGTTTTCTTAAAGTGAGAATCTTCTTGAAGAGGGATTAAGGATGTAAACATAACGAACCTACAGGATAATTATTTTATATAAGGTCACCTCATTCTCAAATGGGACCCTACATATCACTTCTTAACAGTGTTTAAATAGCTTAATAATGGTTCGTGCTCGGTTCTTGATATCATGCTTTGATCCTGTGTGAAGTCGGTTTGTTTGTTTGTTGGTGTTTTAGGGCCCATCAACTACAAGGTCGTTAGAGCCCCGTCCCCCTGCACAGACACTACACTAATACGAAGATTTTTGGATACTAGCGGTACCCAGTTTTCCCAAGCGGCCACCCATGTCAATACTAGCTGGGGTTGCGCTGCTTAACTTCAGTGATAAGACGAGAACTGGTGTGTCCAACGCAATTCGCCGCTCCCTGTGAAGTCGGTGATCTCTGTCCGGAAGATGTGGGTGGAAACACCAAATGCGCCTTCAGTTGGATCAGAAGTGTAGTAGCTCCGTGTAGCGTCAACGTTATGCCACCATTGCACCTTAAGTAGGCTACTCTTTCTTTAAAGAAAATGAAATGTGGAGACCGGCAACATTTGTTGCAAATGTTGGAAAAAGTTAGTCCCTTCCTGGTAGCAGCTACGTCGGTAAAAAAGTCACTATTGCTAACAGGCCGATATTTGCAACTACCAATATAACCACCTCACATTTCTATCGAACTTTGTCTCTTGGGGTTCGAACCAGAGCTCAGCAGCCACCTGTTCAAAGACGCTAACACATCCTTCAGTCATATGCTGGCTGCTTTTACCTAGAGTGAAACTTAACTCAATCACTTTTATCCTTTCTTTATTCGCTTAATGATAATCATTGTCATCTGGAATAAACAATAGAGGGTTCGAACCACTGTTACTAAACTCATCATTAGATATGCTAGGCTAACCACAGTCGGGTGCTGAAGTAGACCGAGTCTTTGCGTGGATTTTGCCGTGGATTGTGAATTTAAAAATCGCGTAAAGGCTTCGCTAATTTTAACTCGCAAAATTTACTAACTATACCAAATAAATTGCAGAAAAATATTTAAAAAAAGACAGCGGGGCGGGAAAACAGATATTAATCGTTGTATCAGAATATTTGGGAAAAGACGTATTCCTTTCCGATTGCAATAGTAAAGATTAATTTTATCTAAATTCAAACAGCATTTACCGGGAAAAAAATGTTAAAAAAGGCACACTTTTTCCAAAAGTAGTAATATCCATAGGCTACTGATTATTTTTCAAGTCATTATATTACGATTTATGACAAAAAAAGCGAATAGCGAAAAATAGTGTTAGCTCTATAAAAATCCGACTCTATCTGACTTGTGATTATGTTTTAATTATAATTTTATAATTAAAACTCATCTTCTACTACATAGTTTAAACATTTATTTAATATGCTCATGATTTCATAAGACGATGCTATATTTAACGCATCATTTAACGACGCATCTAACATTTAACTGTCGTTAACTTCTGATACACCGTAGTTGTTTTAGAATGTTTTTGAAAACGGACGCCATTGATTTTAAACTGCAACTTTGAAACTTAAAATCGTATTTAAAACTAGTATTATTATATTAAGTTTGAAGAGGATACGGTAAGGTATTTAACGAAAATGTTCACGAGTATTCAAAATCTGACAAAAACAACCTGATTTTGTTTAGATTTTATTTTGAAATTTGATATAAACTTTGAAATCTATATTACCATTTCGTTGGTGAAATAAGGCCATCGTAAAACATCCGTTCATTGTCTTTCTTTTCTGTTGTTTTTCATAGAAACAGGCGTATTTATGCGTATTATACATAGCTTGAGAATATTTTGTTGTCATTCAATGCTTTACTACTGTCTCGAAAGTTTCTTAAATCATTTTAATCTCATCTAGACAAGATTATATCTTCTATTTTAATCTATTGTATGCATTTCCGGTCAGAAAAAAAAGCTTAGAATTTAGACCGAGTTTTCATAATTTTAAATGAGGTAACACCCAATAGTTTTATACGATTATAATAGCAGCCAAGTGAGAGAGGGCCTTTTGAAGGAGAAAACCACATTTGTATTAAATTTTATCTCTGTTTAAACCTAGTATAATTTCGATTTGTCTTTTTAGGTTTAATAATTTGGGCAACCCAATAAACTGATGTCAATAGTTTAACATTGAACTATATATCGCACACTACAAGTTAGGTTACTGTTAGAATTATTTGTGATGAATAGGACTGAAATAAAATAGGGAAAAGCTTGCCACATCAATGGTCCTTTGCCCCCATTGTTTTACAACTTTACACCTTTTATAATATTTGATAATATTGCGTTGCTTACCTGTTTGAAATATTGAATTTGATGAAACTATTCAACTGGTTGTAATGCAATAGATGTTAAAGCATTTTTCTCTTCTTTTTGTCGATGGTATTAAAAAAAAGGTGAAAATTCATGTAGCTCCTTTAGGTACTTTTATTTTTGAATTTTTTGCGTGGCCCACAGAACTCTGATCTCTCTCATATAATTGTCCATGTAACTAATGATGTTTAAATTTTTTGGGTTGGTTTTTCAAGTCGAATTCTGATTGGGCAGCATGTCAATGTAATGGTGAGTGTTTTGTTTAGAAAAATGCAGCAAAAACAAACCTGGGGGATAATTTTAGGGTGGGTAAATCGTAAAGGACACATAACAACCATTATACAGAAAGTAGGGATAAAAAAACTTGAGACAAGGGCTTCAAAAAACATTGACAAAGAATGCAAGTCCCTTAAAGCAAAAAAAAAAAAAATACCTATTGTTGTTTAGCTGGACATTTCCAGTCCTAACTCACCTTTTTTGTTGTTGTTACTCTTCTTTGGACATCTCTCATCCCAGAAGCAGCGGAAGTAGTGGACATAATCACGATTTTGTACTCCATCCTAGACACAATTGCCGTTTCGAATTCATTTTCTTTCAGCCGTAGCCGGTAATTTCGTAGGTTTCAAGTTTTTTTTCTCATTAAAAATTATACAATATTAACCATTAATATCAGAAACGGAATGGTATGGTCATCTTTTAAAAATGACCATTAGCCCTTGCTCTTAATTGCTACTGAACGTCCGATTCAATAAAGTCATTTTAAAGTTATCACTCTTTCTCATCTAAGGACTTAAACATGCACTGGAAGTTTACGTGGATTCTGAGACCTTTCCTGCATGGACACTAGCATTTTTTTCATGCCTTTACCACATCTAGAGGGGCCTTTTTTATTTAAGGGGAAAAAGTTTCTAGTCGCCGCCTAGAATGTTGGTTAGGTCCCAGTTCACTACATTTATTATTTAAACCTAGGAATCACTCTCTCTTTGTCCATTTTTTTTCTAAATCATCATGTCCAAATATAAATTTATGGATGGGACGAAACCATCTGTCAGTATGTCCTACAGAAATGTCCACCTCCAAAAAGACCTTTCTCCCTCAATCTCCCTCCTTCTCCTATTCTTCTCACTTTTTACTCCTTAGGTTCTTCACCCACCCTTAAGGTTCATTCCCCCGTTCCACTCGGCATATCTTACTCCCACTCCCTTTGCTTCCCTCCTCCCCACTGGCGAAATATCCACCACTTGCCCTCAGTGTGACGATAATGTGAAGTTGGAAAGGCTTTTGGATGGTGACGATGGGACAAGGTTCAGTTCCATCCAAATTTTTGGTCAATTTTTTTATTACTATCTTTCAGACATTGGTGACTGACCACTCTTTTACACCTGGTGAGAAGGACGTTTTTGTCGCAGATGCCCAAGCCATTTTTTGTTATTCTTTCACCTCCTTGTCCTCCTCCCCCTCGTCCCCTTCCCTGTAGTGGACCATCCATACTCTTCCTCCCCCTCGTCCCAATCCTACTCCTCTGTATTCAACACTGTAATCCAAAAGACCGTTAACTTTTTCAGATAGGGAGAAAGACAGAGGTTAAAAGTGGTCTTAAAAAGTGGCCGATGGGCATTAAGGGCAGACATTTGGCTTGGAGGTGAACAGCGTGAGTATATATCATACTACCAGCAGTCGACCCCTTAGTTTATATTTTTTGTGTGTCCCCTTGAGTTTTCTTCGTATATCGAAGCCATTTCTTCGAAAAGTGTCTCTTTAACATTGTCATATATGTGTATGTGTCTAGTTTTTGGCAATGTTTTTGTCTAGGGACTTTTTTAAAACAACTACCAAAAAAAATTAATTTTTAATATTAATTTAGATTTCATCTTTACCAATGATGACCCCTTAAAAAGGTGTTGTTTCTTTCACTTACAAGTTTGTAGGATAAAGTTTTATACTGTAAGTATATTTATTTGTGATGGGGTTTGATTGGGGAAATTCTTCACTTGGGTAAGTGTTGAAAAAGGGCAGTGAGGTGAAAAGTGTTGGTGGAGAACGTGGAGTTCTCAAAGGGCCATTTTAGGGTATATTTTAATATAAGACCATCAGGAATGATGATAAGCCTACTCGATGAAGCAATTTTTACATATTTCTACTCTCTATATGTATATTTATATCAAGGTTTTGGGAAATTTGTTCCAAAAAAAGAGAGAGAGAGAGATAAAAATATGTAGAAAAAATGGACTTTGGATTTCGTTTGAATTTTTTTTCGGGGAGAGGGGGGCTAAATTATGGACTGCATCTGTTTTCGGTATGCTTTTAATCCACTTGGGTGTTTGCGATAATGTTTATCAAATTTATAGCGTTTTTATTTCACACTTATGGCGCTATTTAAGTAATGCTAGAAGACCGTCATCTGCCGACTAGATTTCAGATATAAATATACTTAATAAAAATATGATAGTGTTTGTATACGTATCACTTGTGATGTGCCCTTAAAATTTATCGTCTCAAAAAATCTTTTAAAGAAACCTTGAAATCGTACTTTAAAAAAATTTTTTTTGACAGTATACGTGAAAGCAAAATTTGATAGACTTACCACCAAAAAATTTCTGATCGTAAATTCCTTATTTTACACCTAAGAAAACTTAAGTAATTTTCTTTCTATAAATAACCATAATTTTATTTTCTGATTATTACATAATAATATGTCTAGCGATGAAATGTGTTTATAAAATTAATTTTTATTTAAGTAGAAATTGAACTGCGGTTGTCCAAATGTCCCGTTTCCCAAATTTCTTGCTGGCCTTGTAAATGTTTAATAGTCCACTAATATTGTTAAATTTCATAATATTTTTTTTTCTATTCAGGATTTAAGTCACGCACATTCTTTTAATAAAATTTATTGTTGATAAAAATTTGTATAAATAATATTTAAGGTCCCTCCTGTCTGCCCTTTGCCAAAAAGACTTTTGAAGTAACAAAATTAAGCAAACGGTGCAGGAAAAAAATTTAACTGGCGTCCATAGAAATTTTTATATTTTACTTCTTATTATATTTCTTTTAACAAAAAAAGTATTTAAAATTTTTTCGTTTGGTTCCTTTTCTCGTCATCATTTTTAAAATTAGGCGGAAATTTAGGTTAAAGTTGAAAAACAGATTCAGCGATTAATTACATCTATAAAAATGTGTGTCAATCTTTGTTTTGTGGTGTGACATTTTGCCAACAGCATTTTTTTATTATTTTAAAAGGCGACGATTAAAAAACGAGTAATTTGTAAGGAAATTTCGGTAATTTGAAAAAAAAACGTAGGCGAAATTTATGAAAATTTTATAGTAGAAATCTTTCATGTGATATTTCAAAAAAAAAAGAGCGAAAAATAATGCTCTCAAAGGACAAAGTTATGATCTACTTCCTTTTTTTACTTAGTATGTCGTCATTTAAAAATTTTTCTTTAAAAAAACTAATTTTTGTACTACAATTTATCGAAATAAGTCATTTACGACAGTTTTTAAGCCAATGCTTTTTTTAGGTTGTGCTTGTGGTTTGTAAAATCCTACAGTTCCATTTTTAACGATTTTTTTTTTTCGGAAATTTTAAACACGTCCACACACTCACTCACATACGAACATAAGGAGTTTGCAAAAAGCATTTCTTAGTAAATTCTTAAAATGGGAGCAACTTGTAAGAAAGATATTCTTAGAGGAGCAAAGTTTATACTACCCTTTTACCCCACGTTGCAAAGTCTGAAATTCTTTCTGTGTAAAACTGTATATCTTTTTTTTTCCTTCTTCTATATAAAAAAATACTCTAGAAAAATATTTTCGACTTTAGTATTTTGTGAAGTACAAATATTATTTGAAATTATAATAAACAAAATGTAAGGGTCAGAAATGGTCACCTTAAAATATTTTCCTGCAACATTAGCCAATAATTAAGTTAGTAACCATTTTAGATATAAAGCATTCAGTGTCCTTTCAATGATGCATGCTAGATATTCGAGTCGATGGTTGCAAGTTCGATGCTGGCAGCTTTGGCCGGCAACCGGCTGCAGAAAAAACTATGTCCAATATATCACCCTGTGTCCATTCAGAGGGACAAATGGGTACCCGACCCTGCCATAGGCGAGAAAAGGGTTAGGAGTTGCTTTTGCTTTTGGTTGCAAGTTCGATGCTGACCAAGACAGGTACTATACTTCTAATTCTAATTCACTACCCTGCAAGCAGCCTTATTTGGCCAATATGGCAGTGGAGAGACCAACTCTCATTCCTACATACGTTACCATAAACCGCCCAAAATCCTAGGCTATAATTCTAATGGTCCCCCTACAATACTAGCAATGGTGGGGTTTCCTTTGAGGAAGCCTTCCACTTTACCGGACCATTTTTTTCGCATACCCGACTTTTTTCGGACCAGAAGAAAGTTTCAAGCATCGCAAATAAATCCTTTCTGCATTGGTAAAATTCTTAGATATAGGAGGTCATTCCTTCCTCTGGTATCGGTAAATTCCCTCGAGAAAGTAGGCCGGCAGAGGTGCAAATAAACGAAATTTCTTTCCCCTAGCGTATGTGAATGTTGTGGTAGTATATTTAGGCCCATTGCATCCTAAGAAGAGATTTTTTTTGGTTCATTCTATGTTGGTCAGCCTACTGCGAAGGTCATTTATTGACGCTGAGAATCGGGGCGATGTCCTTCTGCACGCCTTGACCGATCTAACGTACCCCGATGACACTGCACACCGCACGGCACAGTGACGGCTTGATTCTCATTCGGGACATTTCGCACTCTTGCTCAAAAAAGCACTCATGGGCTCAACAGTCAAGTATACTACTACTAACTGAGGCACTGAATGGGAGTTGTGACTCAGGTTGGTGCCAGCCCGGTTATTTTCAACTTGTCCTTCCGTAAAAGTGTTGCTGCTGCCGTCCACTTTTCTTCATCCTTCTGTCTTTCTCAGTTTCTCCTTCTACTTATCATCATCCTTTTCCGTCCTTCTAGTTATTTAGCCTTTTCTGACTTGACAACCTATTCCGGAAATTTGGGGTATCCAGCCCTGCCATCTGCTCGGAAATTGTGTCGATGATAGAACATCCAAGAAAAGTTAAGTCCGAAATAAAAGTGGCGCATTTGATAACAATTTTGGCTGTTGTATACTGTATATGATGCACGGATTCAATTCTGGCCGAGGCCGAATGACTTATTTCAGACAAAAGCGTCTTCCGTCCCGAATAAGAAGTAAAGATGGTGATACCTTCTGTCATGTCTGCATGGAAAAAGCCCTTTTTCATACGAAAACTGAGTACAACTCTTTTAGAGCCCTTGGGTCCTCGGTGAAACAAAGCCGAAACGCATTCCTCTGTATGATGAGTGCAGGACGCCATTGCACGTGAAATAACCCTAATATTCGATGAACTGTGAAAATTAGAAATGAGAGGAGGCATAGGACATGGTCCTGGTTTCGGTAAGTAGTATTATAAATAAATATTTTAATTAACAAGCAATGAAATATGGCTGGGTTGTCTGTCTAGTTTTACTACGCGTGAAATACTGAACTGTGACGTCACGACGAAGGGTTCGCCATTGTTTTAACATGAAATTTTGGTGTGATGTTGTTAAATTATTTGAGGGAATGAGTTAGATTCAAATTAATAGCCCTTTCGTTTCCATGTCTTTCTTTTAACAAGTCATATATACATTTTTGTTGATGAATTTGTTGTTAGTCATAAAAGAAGCGAGCAAGGTAAAATGCTTTGCCATCAAGTCCTATAATAAAATATTATAAGGTGTGTTATATGACCCAAATGTACACTCAACGAACCATTTTGGGTAATAAACCTCGCGAGTCTTTCCAAGAAATCAAAAGTGAATTGAAATCCATAATTAAGTGGTGGTTTTACTCTTTTTATTATCTCAAAATGAAGATGTAAATAAAATTTCAGTAAAGGCTTTCCCTTCTTATTTCTTATATGCTTTTCTTATATTTTCAACCAAAAAAATATATATTTCTTTTTTTTTAAGACGAAATTTTCGATCTCAATACAGTAAAACCTCTCTATGGGTACACCCCTTATATCGGTACAAATTCTTCAGGCACCGATTTTTCATCCATAGGCTATTACTACCCCTCTGATGGGTACACTTTGGCTGGGTCCCCCCGGTGTACCAATTAGAGAGGTTTCACTGTATTATGATTTGAAAGAAGAAATAGAAGCAAATATTATTGTTTATGACGTATATTTTAGGTGCACTCTGCAATAATATATTTTCTAATTTCAAAATATTTAAATTTATATAAATTTAGGTGTAGAAATAAGATACCGAGTTGCATCAAGAAGGAGGAATAAGTTTAAGAAACGTGAAAAAATTTCAAAAAACAAAAGACGTTTTTAAGCCTAATGTAGTAATAATATAATTTTGGTATTAAAATTTAATGTTTTTCGATGTCCTATGGTTAAAAAAATGAAATTATAGGCAAAAAACACCCACGTTGCCGTAAAAATACTAGTTTTTTTAAAAGAAAATGTGTCAAAGGAATGTTTCCAGCCATATATTCCTTCCAAATACACAATGGATGCCATAACGAAATTAAGACTTAATAGGTGCTGCCCTCTTGCGACGAATACTTCAAATCCCCCTCTTTCTCCTTTCCATCATCCCCCCCCCCCTCTTAGTAGGTATTTTTTTCGCCCATCCCATCACTTCTCCCCATCTTTTCTTTTTAACCAATCCGACACAAAAGAGTGTGTATGTAACTCCATACCCCCCCTCTTCTTCTACACTATCTTTTTTTTATTCCCCCTACCCCCATTTATATTTTTTTTGTCTCAACTCTCTTTCACATGCCTAACAACTCCCTTCTCAACATGAACCCAACCTTTCCCCTTGGAAACTAAGTGAGTGCCCCCAATCAATATGCGTCAACCCTCTCTCCTCCGCCATTTTCTCTCTCTCTCTCTGTGTTCCTCTTGCTTACATAACTCCTTCTACCTCGTCGTGGCCATTTATCTCTCACGTCTTTTCTTTCCCCTTTCACTTTCTCAAATCCTTATTTCATGTTAAAGCCCTCGACTTCATTTCCATATCTTTTCCACACCCCATCCCCTCCTTCCTGCCTTATTCGGGGTCCCCTTATTCGTCTACTACATACAGTATAGTACTCTCGAAGTATTTATCTCTATGCTCTTTCTCTCTTGCACCCTCTCTCCTCGATTCCCCCCCCCTCTCTCTCTCTCCACATCCACGCACACGCTGAAACTTACCCCTCCCTAGTGCCATTATCCCCCTCCTCCATCACATTCTTCCTCCCCTTATCCCTCGAAAATCACACCACCAATCCTTTGTGTATGTGTGGGACATCGTCCTACTCATTGCTAGTTCGTTGCGCCCTCTACTTTGACGATGCGCTTCCGCATATTTAAAATGACCGTCTTCGTTTCCTCTCACAATGGGTCATATTCATGTGTGGCTTGTTGGGGGTTTTAAAATGGCTGCTTTCTCGTGTCACAGAATACTACTCAACATGGCGGAGTTGAACGTCAGAGACTCTATTATCCCACTTCATCTCTTGCCCCCACTCTTCCCTAGATACCCCCTCTGTTCTCCTCCGTCCTCCCTCATCACCACGATCGATGACGATTCTCGTCACACAATGTACATGTTATTCGTCTATTAAGAGAGGGTGTAAAAATGGACGTCAACCAACGCACTACTACTGTCCTTCTGGTGGCAGAAATGTTCAATTCCGTAAACCTAAGCAGGTCAGTGAGAGGAGATTGTATGACATTTTTGATCTATGAACGATGTGAACTGTAGGACTAATTAGCGAAATTTTTATTCATAATTTCATTCGTTATATTTAGAAAAGTGATAAAATTTTAATATTTAAAAAAATTGCATTGTCTGTTGTGAAATTGTAAACAAATGACGAAAAAAATGGTGGAGATATGAAGGGTTTCATACAGTCTATTGTTTTCTTATGTAAAAGAGCTCGCTAGATGGCGCTCCTGACGCGTTTTTCGGAGATTATAAGTTGAACCCATGTGGTGACGTGAATAATAATGGGTTCATAAATTCATAACAACTAGATTCGTAGCAAAAATAAAATCAATTTTCTTTCATTAACTAATGGGATTCGAACCCCCGTCATTTGCCAACCTTGCGAGCTCAGTTCGTAGCGTGATCTTGATTCAAGCATTGTCTACGAAGTATGCAGTATGTGTGCGGGAAAGGCAACGTAGCCCCAGCTAGTACTAGCATGCACGCGCGGATCCAGGGTGGGGTTTTTTGGGTTTCGACCTATCCCCCCCATTCACATATAAACGTATGCGCATCCCCTCCCTCCCGTACTAGCTCAACCCTCCCCCCTGACAAAATTCCTGGATCCGCCACTGCTAGCATGGCTACTGACCTTTTGGGAACACTGGGTACTGCTAATACCCAAAAATCGTCGTAGTGGCGTAGTGTCTGTGCAGACTGCAGTGGATGGGGCTTTAACGACCTTTGTAGTTTCAAGGCCCTAAAACACCAACTAAACAAATGGTCCCATGTGTTACCCAGTTTTATGACAATTGCAAAAAAGTAGCTCTCATGGCACGGATTCGAACCACAATACAATGCCAACCACTATAGATCAAGTCTAGGCTGTCGACGAGTTCCTTGCTGCATAACTGACTCTTATACTGGGTTGTCGTAAACACGCATTTGTCGTTGACATATAGAAACGTTGATCCTCTTCCCGAAATATATTGACCCACAGTATGGAAGTGTTCTAGATCCCATGCGAAAGCGTTCAAACGACCCCATCTTTACTAAGAACATGATAACAATTACGGATCCCGAAAGACCGCCAATATTGAGTGCGATGAATGATGTTAGGCAGCATAAACCTTGATAAAATGCTGCCATATTCCGGTATCGAACCAAGATTAATGGGACAACAACCTGCCAACTATACTTTTGATACTCTGACCGCACGGTCGGGAAGCTGCGACCAGGAGCAGAGCAAAAAAAAAAAAAAGCACGTATGAAATTGCCGTGACCCGGATTCGAACCGGGGTTATTGCGGCCACAACGCAAGGTACTAACCACTATACGATCACGGCAAACGCCACGCTGACGATTACTTTACCAGCGACTATAACATGTCTAACATCTAGGTGTCGCTCGTATTGACATGTGTATTAGAGTTGCAGTTATTAAGAATTGTCATCATACCCTTATCCCACCTGTGGCAGGGGCGACTCTGCGAGTTCTGGCTCTCCACTCTCGCCTATCGTCCACCAGGTTTCCATCCACCCCACATGCTATCACATCCCTTCGAACAACCTGCTCCCACTTCTGCTTAGGTCTTCCCCTGTTCCGGGTGCTTCCAATAATCTCCATCCCTGTAATGGGCCTAACCAGCTCCTCCTCTCTTCTCTTTACATGCCCATACCACCTCAATCTATTATCTCATCTTGCCCCCCCCCCCCAACATCCAAACCAGTGGATTCGCTAGGGTTGGCGTCACCCGGTGCGGCGACACCATGGTGTCACCCCCCTCTCCCGAAAAAAAGCCGCTTCTTCTGCTTTGGCGTCACCCCATTTCCCATGGTGCGAGTGGTGTCACCCGGTGCGGCCCGGCCACTCCACACCCCCTAGTGACGCCACTGGTCCAAACTACCTCTAATATACTCTTTCCTTTTGCAGCTATTCAAGAACCCGCCATGGCGCAGGAAGTAGCATACTCGATTACTGCGTCAGTGGCTTCAGGTCGAGACTGGATCGAGGTGGGGTGGCCCCTATCGGGTGAGAAAGAAGCCCCGAGTGCGCCTTCCGTCGGATGAGAAGTAAAACCCGAGATACCGTGTGGTGTACGATGGCATGTGCACGTCAAGGAACCCTCTCTACTATGCAACGGGAAGATGAGGCAATTTCTCAGGTGTAAGAGCTCGGTAGAGGGCCTCAACGAGCACCACACCGACAATAAATAAGCATAGGAGTTGCAGCTTTGGTAGGCAGCCGGCTGCGGAAAACACTCTTGTCCATTCAGAAGGACAAGATGGGTACTCTATCCTGCCATAGGAGAGAAAAGGAGTTACTATTATTGAAGTTTACATGAATCGACTGCTAAATGAGTGAGTGACCTTTAGATCATATTAGGATGGACATTGGTCGCCAGAAATAAATTAACCATGAGATGGGGTTAAATTGAAAATAAATTTCCTTGACACTTTGTTTGCAAGTGACAAGCCTGGAGCATAAAATGTCAATCATGTCAGTCGCTTACAGTTTACTGTTTATTTTGATGTTCACTGTATTTCAATTTAAAATGTTGTTTTAATTGATTGTTGAATTTAAAATATTAGAAAATAAATTCTATATTATTAAACGCTTAAACACCTTTCATGATTTTGGATTACTTAATTTGAAGATAAAATAATTAATATTCACGGAACTAAATATGTTAATGAAGTAAATCTATGTTGGTAAGTGGCATATTGAAACGGACGTGACGTAATGTACGTTGAGCTCTTTTTTGAATTTTTCAACGGGTGTGAGGAAGCATTTGTTAAACCAGCAAATTAAGTATAATAGAGACGTCAAAAGGTAAGTTAAACTTTAAATATATATAGTTAAATGTAGTTAAGCGACATTAAACCTGAACGGAATGAATTGAGAACAGTTTTATGGTTTATTAATTGCAGTCGTGATCAAATGTTTCAAACAAGTTTTAGATGTTGAGGAAGTCGGCCATTTTCTGTATTGTTGTTCATTGTTATTATTTTATGGCTGTACTCCACCTCATCTGTTTTCATACTGTACATTTGCTATTTATTGTCCACCTTGTTCTTTCGAGTCACATAACTGATATCCAGGACTTTCAACTCGCCTGCCTCGGTGGCGATCGGTGGACTACTACTTCAATAGATGCAGGTTCGATCCTTCCATTGGAAGGAGAATGGGTACTGATGATGACTTTGAATTCTTGTACGAGTCACCGCATCATCGCACTGTAGTACGTCGTATTCCTGTTGAGCCCTTTCCTAATAGAAAACCTCTTGGAACATTATGCCCTCTCGTTATTCAGTTCGTTCTCTACAGTATGCCTACCCTAGAAGTACACTGATCAATAAGTCATCCCTTACCAGTGCAATCTGGAAGCAGCGCAATGTAGAATCCTGGACGCAACCAAGACTGATAGAAGTCACCAGTTCTTCCCAATGTGACATTCGTGCTGTGACTGTCCACCTGTTGACCTTGATTCTTAACATGTCTTATTGTAGCTCGCCTCCCCTTCCACTACGTCAGTAAATAGGAATCAGCAACCAGAACAACATTAGGGCTGCCCTGATGGATGAGCACCCACGACGGCTATACGTAACAATCTGGGAGCACTTGGGGAGAACGTTTTCTAACGTAGGTTTTGGGGTAGGTACTCAGACTTACCTGTTTCCCTGTTTAAGAGTAAAGTTTATTGGATAGTTAAAGTAGGGCAGGGTCTCCAACAGTTATGATTGGGGGCTTGATCTCGGAGTGGCAATAACTCGGTTCGGAGGGTTAATATTAAACGTGATTTTTTTCAGAAATAAGTTATGTAAGTGGGAACATTCCGCCTCGGTGACGCAGTGGGTAGCGTGCCCGGTAACTATGTCAGTGTTTCGAGGTTCCATACTGGACGGAGGTGGCTTGGTTTCTTTCGGGTGAGAAGTACAACCGAGGTTCCATGTGGTGTACGATGGCAGTTGCATGTAAAGGAACTCTCTATACTATGCAGTGGGCAAATGAGGCAAAATTTCCAGGTGCAGGAGCTCGTCCGCTGGCGTCGGTGGAATTCCCCAACGAACACTAGACCGACGATAAATAAGCGTAGGGGTGCAGCTTTCGCCAGCAACCGGCTGCAGAAAAATCTATGATCAATATATCGCCCCTGGGGTCATTCAAAGGGACAAGATGGGTACCCGACCCTGCCATAGGCGGGAAAAGGGTTAGGAATTGCTTTTTGTTGTCATAGTTCTTAATGGTAGCTTTAATGCGACTGAAGGTAGGAAAAATAAATGGGTCGTATGTTGGAGAATCCTTAAGTAGGGTTCCCCAACAACCTCTTAGCCGCCATTTCACCAACTGGAGACAGAGAATACAAAATAGGATTGGAGCTGTCCAGTCCGGGCACTCCTGTTCTGTGAATGTTCGGGCACTCCTGTCCTGTTCTGTGAGTATTCAACCCCGCTATAGGCCAGAAATGAGTTTCAGTTGTGGAACTTGGAAACACGTCCACAATAACTGGACTGCAACTTTGTTAACACCCAACCCAACGTGTACCATGACGTCATTTAGCATTGATTTTTTTCCTTCCTTTTTTGCGCTTACTTTTATAAGTTGAATCTTTTTGATATTGACGAGTACATTCCTTCGGTTGTAATTTGATCGAAATATTGATAGTGGTTATTTATAATGACTTCTACTAGACATCTTCTAGGCTACATTAAATTTCGTTGTGAGACATCAGTGGATGGGGAAGGGGGCCGACGACGTTTCTTAGAGAACGAAATTCAGTGAAGTAGTGCACCATTCGGCCTTCACCTCTACATGATACTGTAATTTCGTTTTTGTTTTCTTAACTCGAAATTTCGACATTCTTGCACAGTATTTCTGTCTGACTCAATAAATGAAATTATACCTCTCCTGTACTCCTCTCTAGCTATGCTGAGCTGCTGTATTGTGTTGGACACACCAGTTCTAATCTGATCATTGAAGTTAAGCAATGCAACCCCAGCTAGTACTAGCATGGTTGACCGCTTGGAAGCACTTGGTACTGCTAATACCCGAAAATCGTCCTAACAGCACAGTATCTTTGCAGACTCTGCATTAGAACTACGCAGTGGACAGGGCTCTAATGATCATTGCAGTTGAATGTTCCTGAAACGCCTACGAAACAAAAATCTAGCTCTGCTACTCTTACGACTCTTTCAGTGCGTGGTGTACGAGTTCAATCCTGGCTGAGTGAGAGGGAAACGCCAAGTGCACCTTTCGTCGGATGCGACGTGAAAAAAACCTCTTCTGCATGGAAAAATACGTAGGTTGGCGAAATTTTCCAGTTCCATGAGCTTGTCCTATACCCCTCAATGGACATGGAAGTAAGTAGATCGAGGCCCTCGTGTGGGCCCTGAGACAGAATAGACAGCAGTGGCAGTTATTCACCTTAAAATGTTCAAATTTTCGTCTGTGAGTTCCTGGATAACTGGAAATGTTAGGTTACCTAACAACCCCCTCAGTGGCGGAAAGCGAGTTAGTGACGGGAGCGGCGAGTTGCGTTGGACACACCAGTTCTCGTCTGATCATTGAAGTTAAGCAACGCAAGCCCAGTTAGTACTGACATGGGTGATCGCTCGGGAAAGCTGGGTACTGCTAATACCCAATAATCGTCGCATTAGTGTAGTGTCTGTGCAGTATATGCATTAGAACTATACAGTGGACGGGTCTCTAATGACCTCGTAGTTGACGGGACCTTAAACTCCAACAAACAAAAAAGCGAGTTAGTGATATTAGCAGCGGCAAACAACTGAATTTCAAGAAAGTAGGTTCAGTTCTGCTGTTGAATGCGGCATATTGTAGATTTGTATTTATCAAAGTGACTTTTCAGTCATAATAATGGTGAGGATAATTTGTTGTAAGGGTTGAAGGGTGTGACCCTTTGTAGGGCTTAATGGCTAGAAAATTATACGGTAACGTATTTCAAATTTGGAATTATTACCTCAATTTATCACCGAATTACGCTATATACCACCGCAACTCGTTTATTAACTGAATAATTATAGCAATTATCATTAAAATTTTGCATGCGTAATAAATTTTTCATTGACATACAAATTAAAGCCACTACCCTCTCACTCTCTCTCTTGAATTCGACAGCAATTTCATTTTTCCAGTTGGAAAATTTTAGAGAAAAATTGCCGCCATTATGTAGTCCGACTGAGAAATGAAGACGAGTTTACTATGTTTATAAGTCAGAGATGGTCAGGTCAGACATCTGAAACGTCAGTTTCATTTAACAAGCTAGTCGATTTGAGAGGAGCCTCATTTCAAGGGCATGCCTACGGTACCTGTTCGGGGTACAACCCCTTCATTACTTACTTTCAAAACGTTTTAACTGATTTACTGTAGCTGTCCTGGGCTGTTTTATGGGCAGACTATGCTACTGTCCCGTCTACTGCAGGATCGGCGTGAGCGACTGTAGTGCGTTGGACACATCAGTTCTCGTCTGATCACTGATGTTAAGCAACGCAACCCCAGATAGTACTGGCATGAGTGACCGCTTGGGAACACTGGGTTCTGCTAACACTAAAATCGTAGTAACAGCGTAGTGTCTGTGAAGATCCTGCATTAGAGCTATGTAGTGGACGGGGCTCTAATGACCACCGTAGTTGAACGCCCCTAAAGCATCAAAGAAAAAAGAAAATGCAGGATCGGTTCTGCGTCTGCTCTACTCAGTTAGCTCTAGTCTGATCTCAACATGCTCGGTGTATCTTTCCCTCAGTTTAGTACCTCACCCTTGGGGGATCGCCAGGGCCGACCTCGATATACCCACTTTGGTAGAGCGGCGATTTGCGTTGGACCCATCAGTTCTCGTCCGATCACCGAAGTTAAGCAGAGCAACCCCAGCTAGTACTGACATGAGTGGCCGCTTGGGAAAACTGGGTACTGCTAATACCCAAAAATCGTTGCATTAGTGTAGTGTCTGTGCAGTATCTGCATAAGAACTATGCTGCGGACGGGGCTCTAATGACCTTGTAGTTGAAGGGCCCTAAAACACCAACAAACAAACAAATACCCCCTTTGGTATTGATAGAGCGCCTTTGGCTCTAGAGCTCAAGGTACTTGGGTTCGCCTCCTACCGACCTAAGTCGGTTTTTTCTTTTATTTGAACGAAGAAGTGCACTTCCTGTCTGATTCTCCGGTGTGTGGAGGGGGTTGTGATGATGTCACCTGCCTGTCCACGAACTCTGAAGACTCGTGATTAACCAGAATTCAACGATGAATGATGATGACAAGAGAGTAATGATATTCATCGATGAAGTAGGTCCGTCTAAGTGGTCCCAAAGGGCAGGGTTAATTCATTATTATAATTTGTGGGAACTTCAAATTTGAAGCATTGATATTTTATATATACGCTTGGTACTTGTTGTGATAAAACGGATCATCTACCCATGAATTATTGACAGCATCTTGAAGTTGTTGAAATTCATCAAAAATTGCCGACTGCAGCGATGAAAATCGATTCTTATCGATAATAATTTCGACAGGCGGAAGACGTTTTCTTACAATCTTTGATCTTCTTAAGGCATTTTTTTTTTTCAATTTTCTCTCTCGTAGTTTTTCTTTAGGGTGTACAATTCACTTGCTGTTATTTAAGAGGACTCTCGTGGAGACTGTGTCTTGCACGCGATGGTGCCATTAAATATCGATGAAGTGACCAACGAAAGATGGTTGTGGTTTTCTGCAGTGTTGCCATTATGTTATTCAAAGACTGCTATTAGTAAAGCACTAAGTTTTTAGTTATGTACTTTTTGGTTAAAATTCTTCTCCCTTCAGGGGCTTTCCAAGAAATTAAGGAACCGTTGATGGTTGTTGGTAGCCATCATCAAAGCGATTATAATTTTGTGGCTATGATCATCTCAACCATCATCATTTCGGTCCTGATGTTGGCCAATTTTGTCAGCCGACCATTTATTTAACGTTATCCAAGCAATGTACGCCACCTGCTGGCCAGGACTTGCAGTTACTGCAGCAGTTGTTTTTTTTTCTTCCTTGTTAAAGATTAGACGCCCTCGGTAAGCTCCGCTAGGACAAAGTGCAGTGTTTGTGTGTGGGGATAAACGTGATGAATAGTTAACATTCACTAACGAGGTGATTGGCATAAAATAAACTGAAACCCATTGAATTTCTTGGTGTGCATTTTAGGAAGATAAACATGTCAGATGTTTGATGCAAAACAGATCCCCCTCCTGGACTCCATTTTCTGTAAACTTCAATCTTTGTCATGCTTTGTTCTTAGTGACGTTTCTTGTAAACGTTTACCCGACAGGATCGTGATTAACGGGTAAAAATAATTTTACAGGAATATTTCTTTCTTCCTTCCACTTCCTCTCCCGTCTCACCTCTTTCTCCTTCACCGTCCTTCCCTTGCCCCAAGAAGAGCCTGGACTTCATTAATGCTCTTAAGAAAATACTCTTAGAATTTGGCGCTGTGATGGTAAAAATTCGGAAACAATCAACTAGATGCTAGATTTTTTTTCAAGAAAACGGTAATGTGCCCATAGCATGATTGGTCAATGCACCATGTGGACAATTCACGGAAAGTCACGAGCGTTGAACCCACACCATGATATTAGAAACGGAAATGCGACTCATCCATTCTGCAGAGACATAAAAGTGCACATAAGGAAGGAAGACAATATTGTAGGAGTAAGAAAAGTCACTTTCAACAATCTGGGGCTTGGAATTTTTTTTTGTTTCGATGGTGTTTTAGGGCCCTTCAACTACAAGGTCATGAGAGCCCCGTCCTCTGCATAGTACCAATGCAGAGACTGCACAAAACTACACTCATGAGACGATTATTGGGTATTGGCAGTACCCAGTTTTCCGAAGCTTTAATACTAGCTGGGGTTGCGTTGCTTAACTTCAGTGATCACACGAGAACTGGTGCTCTGGGGCTTGGGACCTCATAGTAGTTGATATATGCTAATCTCGCTGGCTGAGTTGGTTGAGGGTAGTCCCAGATTGGAATTGAAGTCGTTACCCTGCATGTGCGATGTCACCACCCTACTTATGCGGAAATGTCCATCCTTTTTAATCGTTAATGACTATTGGATTTTGTCCCCAGAGTGACCCTGGTTATAAGTCGAATTGGTTGTCTTAAGCTGTTGCTGACCAGCACTCGTTCAAGTATAGCTGTTCTTTGTCAAACTGCTCGTGTGAAGTAACACATTGGTCACTTTGCATCATTGCTGCTCAAGCGACGGTTTATTCTCATTGAAGTTTCCTTGTAAGGACCTAGAGGGTCAGTAGAGGGCATTTTTGGTTTCAACATCGCTAGGTGAAAACCAATGTTAGTCAATAAAGTGCTGGACGAAATATTTTGAATTTTAGGCTCAGTTTCGAAATGTGCTTAAGGAATTGTGATTCTTTCTTAGGGTGGGACACAGATTGAATGAAGCCACCTCTGGTGACGTCATCATGATGCTGCTCTGTTTTTACAGGATGTTGGGAATCCGTGTGTATACGATTGTGCGTGGTTGGGAAAAGGGACAAAACTTTGCATACAAAACGCAGATTGTAAACGAAATATTTGTAAACAATTGACATTTTTATGAGTCTTCGTTATGAAATGAGAGGGATTGGAATATTTTTTTTACTGAAGTGATGCGGATTGAACGAAACGTGCTACAAAATACGCGAGAAAACGCTTACGGAGGTAAAAGATGAGAGATGAGCGCTTCTAACTTCTCCAGCATGCCGGCAGATGTCACTTAGCAGACAGGAGAGGAGAAGCCCTATTTCGATAGCATCACATTAGACTGGATATCCAGAACGGAAAGTGATTTTAAGGGGTACGACAGACTTTGTAAGATGTAGTGTAATGGGGACTGGAGTGGGGTACTAGTCTTTAGCAGTCACTAAGTTAACAATTACGTTCTCACGTGGATGAGATCGTAGCTGTCTGAGAGCATTTATAAATGATGAGGTCTGGAAGAAAATGCCGGGTAAAATGTATTCTCGAGAAGAATGACACGAGAACTGTCAGAAGAACTGCAAGAAAAAGGTCATAATGATAGTGATTAATCTGAAAACAGTGCACTCATTGAAAAGTAGTGTGGACTTAGGAGGGAGCGGCGAGTTGCGTTGGGCACACCGGTTCTTGTCTGATCACTGAAGTTAAGCAACGCAACCCCAGCTAGTACTGACATGGGCGGTCGCTCGGGAAAGCTGGGTACTGCTAATACCCAAAAATCGTCGCATTAGTGTAGTGTCCATGCTGTCTATGCATTAGAACTATGCAGTGGACGGGTCTCTAATGACCTTGTAGTTGATGGGACCTAAAACACCAACAAACAACAACAGTAAGTGGACTTAGGGGACTGACAAGCGGTTCAGATTAATGTAGTGGGTCGGAAACACACATTCATTGAAGCAGAACTTATCTCAGTCCTCCGTGGAACCCGGGTCAGGCATAAATAAAGCCCTGAATATTAGAGATAGTGAATCCAAGGGTAGTATTATAGGATCCAAAATAGATTCAGTACTCAATATGTCGTAAGAAGAGGAGGTTAATAGGATCGTGATATTTTGGTTTACAGCCAATCGTTCCATAGTAAGTGTGGATACCATCCAAATATGTACCTAGCTGTCTAGGTAGTTACTGAGTAGTTATTGCACTTAAGCGACTAAACTTTCTTGGCGGCCAAATTGTCATCCCGTTGAGAGATTGTTTTAATCAACAGATCTCAAGTTAAATTCACTTAATAAAAATCACTCCCGGATGGTTTGAATGGTAAAGTGGTATAAAAATCATATATAGTCATATTCTACTTTGGAACCTAGACGACTAAAGATGTTGACAGCTCTTGGATAGTTGGTCGGCTTTTCTAATCAAAATATAGCGCTTATGCTCTTGCATCTCTTAGACATCCATAGGGTTAGGAATCGGAGAATGAGGCAACAGATATGGTCGTACACCCCCGCCCCGAGACACTAATCTTCATATCACGAGCCCCAAAAGGAACTTTTCCTTACTACATAGGTGGTGTAAGGGTTGAGTCCCATAAACACCTTGGAATTCTTTTAAATAATCAGGGTACCTGGAAGGAAGGCTGGTCAATTCCTCCGTCTGATTAGTAGGGTCCTCGGGGACAGCACAAAGTAGGTAAAAGAAACAGCTTATATTTCAGTGGTACGACCAAATTTTGGAGTATTGCAGTCCAATTTGGTTTCCCATTTAGGCAGGAGTCATGTTGGGAAATTGAAATGATCCAACGGAGGGCAGCAAGAATTGTACTCCACAGGTTTTCTCGCAGGGAGAGTGTGTCTAACATGATTAGGAAATTAGGGTGAGACACACTAAGCCAGAGACAGCATTAGTCTTTTTGTCAGATTGATGCTGATGGAGTGCAATGGACCTCTGGTTGGAAGTGTGTCCCTTGCTGACTATAAGGGCAGAAAGGATCATTCATATAAATTGAAAGCGATAAGGGCACAGACAGACTCATACTACTGTCTTTTTTACCAAGGACCATTCGGCAATGGAATACCCTTGGAGAGGATAAAGTGGAGGGCTTCCGGAAAGGAAAGGCCACCATTTCAACTATTGAAGGGGGGCACAACAATTATAGCTTAGGGTTTTAGAAGCTTTACACTTTACAGTATCATATGTAGGGATGAGAGTTAGTCTCTCCACTGCCAAATTGGCCAAATAAGGCTGCTTGCAGTGTAGTGAATTAGAATTAGAACCATCCTGCTACCAACGGCGAATGATCCTAAAATTGTATCATCTATGGGAAATCAAATTTGTGAATTACCTGCATACCTGTAATGGGTATAATCAGCACCTTCTCCCTGTGTGGCATTAACCGTGGTTGCAGGTAGTTTTATGACATGCCACATCGGTTGAATCCCTCTGTATGCATTATACTTTTGGCAACCCTTCTGAGAATACGAGTCTCGCTAGCTACCTGATTTCTGTGAGTCCTAGTCATCACAATGTTTCAACTGCAGCCATATCCTGTATCCTGGGACTTCTGGTTTTCGTTTCATATGTTCCTTGAAGATTCTTCAACGTTCCTTTTAAGTTTGTCTCTCTGTCCATGTCTGAGTAATTATTCTGCTTACACTCTAAATCTAACTCATGTGATGCTTGTTTCTGCCCTGTAGAAAGACGTTTCTTTCTGCCCTGGTGTTCCATCTACTTTAGTCTGCTGTCTTGGTGGCTCAGTTGGTAGGATGGAAGATGGTGGCAGGCTCGATCGTGGTCGAAACGAGCAGCTTTTATCAGGCTGTATCGCACCTCCCGTCAGAATGGAAATAATTCCGTGGCCCTTACACGTCTCTCTCCCTCTTTCTCTCCCCCGCTGGTGTAAGTTGCTTGTAGAAGTTAAATAACTAAATAAGCCGAGCAAAATCTAACCTGTCGCAGACTACGACTGCGTACTGGTTGTTTTGTGCCACCCTGGTTGAATTTGTCCTAATCTGAAATGCTGACTCGTACCAAGACTTAAATCAAATCCAGATAAGGACCCAGATTTTAGATCGAAAGTTGTTAACGCAGGTTGTTTAGCCTGCAACGTTGATCCCCCTTCGGTGGTGCAGAGGGAACTTTCCATCCTGGTCGAGGAGGGGTGGGTGACTTCTTTCAGGCGAGAGAGAGGTTCCCAGTGCGCTTTCCATCCGATGTGGTGTGTACGATGGCACTTGCACGTAAAAAAAAGACCTTATTACATGGATTGAAATGTACGTGTTGTTCGGCAAAATTCCCAAGTGTGGCGTCGGTTGAGAAGAAAATTATATTGGCAGCCGGCTGCCGGCCCTGCCATAGGCGGGACATGGGTTAATGACAGTGAAATAAGATGCACACTTGTCTTTTTTGAGCTTAAAGTATGCAGGTGCACATACTTTTCTCCGTAGTGACGGTGGAAGGAGAGTAAAATTGACCTGGCCTTTCTTCACATAGGATATGAGCCTGTATGAAGTCACTCATCCTGTTTCCTGATGTTTTCAGGTTGTCAGTCAGCTTAGCATAGCAAGGCAGGGAATTATTGCTCCTGATGCCAGGTTGGAAGTGGCATCATGAGAGTGTCAGCTTTGGTATCAATAACCTATAGAGAGAAATCTGACATCGGAAGGACCCCGGGTATTGACCGCTTTTACTTGATTCAAGGCCCCTAAATTTTTAATGTTATAAAGTGGAATTTGATAATGAATTTCCCCGAAATGTGATTTAGATTAAAATTTGAGCCCGTTAAAAAGGAAGAGTAAGTTTACACTTTTTTATAGTTCTCCAGACTGTTTAATACATCTGGATGTAATTTTTTCAAATTCCTAAGTGCGCCACCTTCTGATGTTATCTAAACTTTACAATTTATAAAAAAAAATATTTTTTTGGCAATGAGGGTGAAAGGTGGAGAAGGCTTAGCAGAAAACCGAAACGCTGTAGTCGTATCGGTGCCAAGCTGAGTGGAGTAATGCCTTTGGTCCGACTTAGAAAAACAGCGCTTTGTTTATTATAGTTATGCAAATTTATGTACCAAGCCATCACAGATTTAAATATATGTGAACATATGGGATAGAGAAGGAGGGGGAGAAAGGCAATTGCTTAATTCGTGGGGCTGAAAGCATCTGTGAAATAGTTTTGGCAATTTTTTAAATTTTTTCACAGACGGAAGATTAATGAGCGAAATGAATGCAGGGATGATACGGAGGAGTGAATCAAATTCTTTACTAATTAATATACGGTGTGGATCAAATATTTAAATTGTGACAATGGTAAACCAATTGCTCCAAATACTGACTTCCGTAACTGAGATGTTCTTCCATGAAGTACACACCATGGGGCAACTGAAATCTCTTTGGTTGTCCCTCCCGATGGCTCAGGGAGCGGCAAATTGCTTTGGACACACCAGTTCTCGTCTGATCACTGAAGTTAAGCAACGCAACTCCAGTTAGTACTGACATGGGTGGCTGCTTGGGAAAACTGGGTACCGCTAGTATCCAAAAATCGTCGCATTAGTGCAGTGTCTGTGCAGCCTCTACATCAGAACTACACAGTGGGCGGGGCAAATCGTTGCGTTGGACACACCAGTTCTCGTGAGATCACTGAAGCTAAGCAGTGCAAGGCCACGTTAGTACCAACTTCGGTGGTTGGTAGAGAACGTTGGGTGCTGCAAATTTCCCCTCTCCTTCTTCCTCCCACCTTCCTCCTCATCTCCCGTGAGCAGCCTCATAAGGGTACATCCTGTTACGGCTGCTTGGCTTAATCCCCAACCAATGAAATCAATCAATCCATGCATTAGTGCAGTGTCTGTGCAGCCTCTACATCAGAACTACACAGTGGGCGGGGCTCTAATGACCTGGTAGTTGAAGGGCCATAAAACACCAACAAACAAACAACAACCCGATGGCTCATTTAACTTTGGGTCCGTGAATACAGGAAGCGACTTATTGCGCTGGACACACGAGTTCTCGTCTGATCACTGAAGTTAAGCAACGCAATCCCAGCTAGTACTGACATGGGTGGCCACTTGGGAAAACTGGGTGCTGCTAAATACCCAACAGTTGTCACACTAGTGTAGTGTTTCTGCAGTCTGCATTAAACTATGCAGTGTAACGGCCCTCTAATGACCCTTGTAGTTGAAGGGCCCTAAAACACCAACAAACCAAATGCGTCAGTGCAGGTTGATCATTTCTGAGGATTGAGGCAGGTAGCTTCTTTCCGACAAAAGTAAAGCTCCTAGTACGCTTTCCGTGCAATATGAGTTGCCCGGTGTTGAACTGCGTACTGCATAATGCGTCAGTGGTTCCAGCTTGTTCTGAACCGAGGCGAGTGGCGTCTTTCTGGCGAAGGAAAGCGTATGAGTAAAATATACGCGTGCTTCAACAAAATTTCCAGGTGTCGGACTTCGCCTCCTGACGTCGGTGGTGGAAAAAGTGCATCAACGAAACAAAATAGACCGACGGCAAATAGGCATTGGGTTGCAGCATTAGGTTGGCAGCCGGCTGCGATAAATTGCGTCCAACTATCACTCAAGCGTGGTAATGGGGCAAACATGGACAACGAACCCTGCGATAGGTGAGAAATGGGTGATTCCAGAATATATAGATGGGTAAAATGGCAGAATTCTGTGCACAACACCTATAGGGCCTACAGGGTCAATTTTCTATTGACCAAAAAGCGATCTTTGGCATCAAAGGATCGAATAGCGGTGCCTCAATTGATGCATTATCTCCGCAGTATTACTTACATATCACGAATAATTGCCGCTGCTGGATTTCCTAGGCTTCGAAGATGTCCTAATTTGGGCCGGAGAAAGCGCAACACAGATGAAATTATGGATAGGGTAGGGAGGAGGGAGAATTGAGTACCCCCGTGTTTTATCGCTACTGTCGACGGGGTACTTCACCACCATCCATTTTATCGCAAAAGCGTCGGCAGTCAGGTAATTAGAGGTGAATTTGAACTGAAAGTCCCGCATGGGATGTCTGCTTTGGTAGACTTATAGTTATAATTTGTTCGTCCGAGATTAATTTTGGATCGCTGTATAGGCTCTATCGATATCATTTTCGGCTATACATGGTCCCAACCACTGCACTTCGCATGTCACAAATTACAGTATATGAATGGTTATGAAATACCTCCATGCAGTATTCATTGACTTAGAGAAGGCATGTGATAGTGTCCCTAGACAGGTACTATGGAGTGTGTTAAGGAAGAAAGGTGTTGATGAAGGACATATTAGGATAGTGCAGGATATGTATGAGGGTTCCATTGCTAGAGTGAGGACAGCATGGGGAAACTCTGCATGCTTCAAAGTGCAGATTGGTGTGCATCAGGGGTCAGCACTTAGCCCATATCTATTCACTCTAGTAATGGATGAGCTGCTGACAGGAATAGGGGAATGGGTCCCTCAGTACCTGGTATTTGCAGATGATGTGGGAAAGCTGGAGGGGTCCAAAGAGGATGCACAAAAAGGTCTACAAGACATTAAGACAGCAATGGAAAGAGGGGGTCTTAAAGTAAACATGAAGAAGACAGAGTACCTAGCTTTCAATTTTAGTGGCCAGGGGCAAGGCGACGAGATCCAGTGTGGCAGTGAGGGTATACCAGCAGGGCAAGAGTTTCGTTATTTAGGATCAGTTTTCCAAAGCAGTGGGGAGATAGATTCCTACGTGACCTACAGGATTAATGCCGGATGAAGTGGAGGCAGGTAAGTGGAGTCCTGTGTGACCGCCGGGTCCCAATAAAGGTAAAGGGCAAAGTTTACAGAACGGTTGTTAGGCCCGCTTTGCTTTATGGCTCAGATTGTTGGGCAGTTAGGAAGAACCATGAAAGGAGAATGCAAGTGGCCGAGGTGCGAATGCTGCGCTACATGACGGGGGTGTCACGAGCGGACAGGGTCCGGAACGATTACATTAGAGGTAGCTTGGGGGTGGGAGACATTGCAGAAAAGATGAGGGAGAAGAGGTTGAGGTGGTATGGGCATGTGATGAGGAGAGAGGAGGAGGAGCTTATTAGGTCCATTATGGGTATGCATGTGATTGGGAGCACCAGGGGTAGGGGAAGACCAAAACGGACGTGGGAGCAGGTGGTCCAGAAGGACATGGAGACGTGGAGGTTGGAGAGGGACTCAGTGGGGGATAGGCAGGGGTGGAGGATAAGAACCCGCAGACCCGAGCCTGCCGTAGGCGGGAGGAGGGTGTGATGATGATGATGACGATGAATGGTTATGAAATAAATTTTGGCTAAACATTTGTGGTGGTCCTCATAAACAACATACCTCAGACAGTGAGGGAGGTAGAGGGGCGTGCTACCGTTCACGGGATGATGGAACCTGCCGACAATCTACAAAGCTAATTATTGAGCAACGAGGGCTGTGAGGCAACTTATATCCTTGGGTGGATGACTGCGTGATTTAAATCAATAATTTAGAAAGGGTTACTTAATGCTTTGAGAAAATGATTTAATTTAAGATGAGTGCACACGAAGTGACCATGCATATCAATGTCTGACTGGTTCGGAGCAAATTAATTTTTGATCGTTGTGAACATCATTCCCTTATCTGGCCTATGGTAAGAACCGATCTGTGAGTCCAGACTTTCATTCCCCGCCTTCATTTTCCCCTATTCAACCTGTTCTCACGTTTTTTGATGGCCTTTCTCCATCCCTTGATTGAGAAAAGAAACCCCTCCAAGTGTACATCGCGTCGGACGGAAAGCGTGTGATTCGTACGATGCCACATAGTTCTCACACCCCTTTCAGTTTCAGCAAAATTCCAAGACAGCTCGTCCCACCCTGGTATCAGTAGACGGCCTCATAGGTAGACAGGTCGATGCTGACCAAATAAAGCCAAATTATGCGAACGATAAACTGAAAGTGTTCATTTTGTCCTCCTCCCTCAGGTGATGCGCTTGATGTTGCCTGTACTTACAACCATCATTTCTCCATGAAAAAATGTCTAGCTCGCTGAAATTCCCAGGTGCTGGGGTTTGTCCCCGACAGGCAGACTCTAAATAAAGAAATGAACCGAATAATTATTTCAGAGCCAATCAGATTAATGGTGAGATTGATCCTCGGAGTAGGAAGATAAACGCTACATTTGGACCAACCAGGGGAGCTCAATCTAACGCCCGGGGTACCTCGAAAGGAGCTACATCGCTTTTATAAATATTCATCATGGCAGGGTTCCTTACTCAATCTCATTGGGACGTAAGCGAACTATTGAGTATTTAATGCACCTGACTGCCAACTTAATGCTATGCTTAGTTATCATCAGTCTATGTATCATTCGTTGGGGCACTTTGCCTCCACCAACGCTAGGGGTACGGGCACCTATACCTGGAAATTTTGCCGAACTACATTTAATTTTTAGTCCAATTTAGCAAGGGTTCCTTTCTAGATTCAGACGACACGTACACACTCCACGCTGTGGGACACGGGCTTAGCATTCCGACGGAAGACGCATTGGGGCCTCCCTCGTATCCTCGGTCCATGATCGAGGCAAGAATTATTGACGCATAGTTCAGGTGCTCCATCGAAGAAGGGTGCATTGCATTTACAAATACACTGGTACTCAAAATTAAGAGAATAAAGGTATTTATTAAAATTTCTCAAAACTACTGAAATCAAAACTGGAAATTATGACTCCTATGTGCAGGTGGCGTTGTGACAGTAGTACGCTTAAAATGTAGCAATTTGATCTCCTGTAGTTATTTCATTTGTACAGATCAGAAATACTAGACGTGGTTTAAAATTCTGTCACATTGCAAAGCAGTAGGGTAGAATGACTAATAACCATCGTTTAGATGATGAGAATGAGTTGGAGAATCTTTGGTGGATTGGAAGTAGGACAGTCCCAAGTGCAGGTTGTAACAGACCAACATTCAGCAAACCTGAGCAAGGGAATCCAAGAACCACAACAGTCAGAAGGACCTGCTGTTTGCATCCCACAGAACATCAGCTTTAGACTTAGTTCAAATTGACCCATGTTATCTTCAGTAACGAGTCAAGACGAACCTTCATCTGGAGGGAACCTGCGACCGACTGTCACCTCTCCATGATGCTGGCAGCCATGGTTGGATGGTCGCACACCACTCCACGCGTTAGATACAGGCACCCGGACTGCTCAGGGGTATAGAAGGACGATTTAAGAGCCTTATTTTGTGTGAATTGGTCAGAAGATCTGAACTTGTTCTTTATTACAAAAGTTGCAGAATATATATGCAGTGTGTCTGGGGGTTATTTAACCCGTTTTTGGCATCACAGGTAAGGGACCTTTAAAGGATGCAGGTAACGGGGAACCTTTTGTCATTGAAAACGTAGTTGACCAATACAGGACGTAACTTTGTTCAATGTCCTAAAGATGCACTGGTCATCTTTGCAAATACAGTGAAGTCTGGTTGTAACGAACCAGGAAATTGTACTAAAAACGGTTCGTTATATCCGGAGTTCGGTAAAATGGGTGAAAGATTTCATTGGGAAAGACTTCACTGGGAAATTTTCCTTGTTGAAATACAGTACGTTATAACCAAGAGTTCGTTATTAACGGGTTCGCTATAGCCGAACTCTACTGTATATAACACCTTATGTGTGACTTTTCAGAGGTTCAGTTGGCTCTTAGTTCCATTTTATGGATGAAAAGGCTCATATTCAGCGGATTAATTGATCAGACAGATCTCCAGACCGGAATTCTATTGAACATGTCTGGGATATTGGGATACACTTGGGAGGGCAATCGCAATTTGCCAACCACCTCGCAGAACCATCCAGGTTCTAAGAACTGCGGTGATGCAGGAGTAGGTGCCAACTGTCTTCTAAACAGTGCGATGGCTCGCTGTGCAGCCTGTATCTGCTAGTGGAAGAAGGCGCCATTATAGAGGGCGGGCGATGTATGGCAGAATAGATGCTATGCTTCAGGTTCCTTGGGGTTTTAAAATGAGTGAATTTTTAGGAATGAGAGATATTCTCTCCACTGCCAATTTGGCCTATCATGGCTGCTTGCAGTGTATTCAACTAGAACTATAACTTTTGGCACTATCTTGCTATGTCAGGTTTGAACATTCCTGCTCTCATGTTAGCTACTCATGATTTTGCAGTGGTATTTTCCCTGTTGTAGGGCATAAATTGCTGTTGTATAGTACTATGTTTCCATGCTAAATTTTACAAAATTCTGTCCTGTGGTTTTTGAGACATTTCGATGAATGTGCAAACTTATAATTCTCTAAATTTTGTAGAATAAACAGTGTGGTATTAAGAAGGGAGGAGGAGCTCGTTAAGTCCATTATCGGAATGCGGAATGCAGGTGGTTAGAAACACCCGGAGCAGGGGGAGCCTGCAGCAGATGTAGGAGCAAGTTGTCCATAAGGATATGGTAGTGTGTGAGGTGGACGGGGGCCTGGTGGGAGATAGGCGGGAGTGGAGCAGATCCGACCCTGCCACAGACGAGATTAGGGTATGAGGATGATGAAACAGTATGGTATTGGACCTGCCTTGGTGGCGCAATAGGCAGCGTGCTAGATTCACTGCGCCAGTGGTTACAGGTTCGATACGGCATCGAGGTGGGGTTGGCTCCTTACGAGCGAGAGAGAAGTCTCAGTGCTCCTTCCTTAGGGTGAGAAGTAAAACCGAGGTCCCGTGTGGTGTACGGTGGCATTTGCACCCAGTGTTGGCGAACCTGTGACCCACCGTGCAATTTTATGTGACTCGAGTGTGAATCATATCTAGTTTAACGTCTCATAAACAACTTTCACACTGATGTATTATATAAAATGAATATGTTTTGTTTTCAATATTATTTTAAGGTTTGTTCTCTATTTGCTATTTTACCAAAGCAGACGTAGGAGCAGGTTGTCCGTAAGGATACGGTGGCCGGGGACCTGGTGGGATGGGAGGTAGGCAGCAGTGGAGGTCTAGAACTCGCAGATCCGACCCTGCCCCAGGCGGGGTAAGGGTATGATGATGATGTTCTCTATTTGCTACTTTAATAAACTTCATTCATTAATAATAGTTTTATTCATAAAATTAAATAGTGCTTGCACCTGACCCATGGACAACGTTTTTTGTGTGTGTGTGTGTGTTATTGCGACCCGTCTTCAAACACCCGTCTCTATACCAGTGGTGGCAAACCTGTGACCCACCGTGCAATTTTAAGTGGCCCGAACGTTAATCTTCTCCAGTTTATCGTCTCATAGTCATGGAATACAGGGCGGAGGAAGCTCAAGCTATACGCATACGAGTGGTGGTTACCGGTTTTGGGTCACAAGTAACGGCCTGGAGTTATTTATGACTATGACCCTATGACTGCGGAAAAGACTTTACTTGCCCCATTCTATGCTAGTGTGAAATAAGCTACCTATCCTGTGATAGGCCTACGTAGCGTCGTTGCATCAAAAAAGGGGGATGCCTCTGTGAGGTGCCTTTTTGCAAATTTGCTTTATGACCTATTATGTGGTTCAGGAGTTTTTCTTCTGCAACTTTACGTTAACGGTGAGCCTAGTATGATATGTAAAATGTTGCTGTATTTGTAAACTTCATGTGATGTACGAGAATTTGAGGAATGTTCCGTTTGCTTCCGAAAAATTAGTCTATAATTAATGAAATTTAAGCTAATATTATAATCAAAATTATTGCATTTACACGTATAGTCCTTTCTTAATGGAGCCGCGGTATCCCTTTCAACGCATTTATTATCACGTTTGCATTAATTAACTTATCATCTTCCAAAATGGAAAACACAATGCTATTTAATTATAAAGTAAGAGACATCTCGGACAATAAATTAAAATTCAAATACTACTTTTGCGCAATAAGAGTCTCTGTAGAATAATTAATAACAGGCATAATGAAATTAAAATTCTTTGAGGTGAATTAAGTTTTCATGAAAATGAGATGCCTATGTACTTTCTCGAGCTAAAAAGTTTGTTTTGCTAAAACAAAAAGTTATATTACAAGATAATAACTTTAGTTATATGATTATCCATAGCTTTTTCCCCTCTAAGAAGGGAGAGGCTTATTGCGTTGGACACACCAGTTCTCGTCTGATCCCTGAAGTTAAGCAATGCAACCCCAGCTAGTACTGACATGGGTCGCCGCTTGGGAAGACTGAGTACTGCTAATACCCAATAATCGTCGCATTAGTGTAGTGTCTGTGCAGTCTCTGCATTAGAACTATGCTGTGGACGAGGCTCTAATGATCTTGAAGTTGAATGCCCCCTAAAACCCGAACGAACCAAACAAACAAAAAATTCACTCTAAGCGATCTCGACCGATACCTGCACTTCTGATACCCAATTTTGATTCCGTCTAACTTGTAGACATCTTTCGGTTAATAATCCGAATAAAGTCTTCTAGGACCCCTTTATAAACAGAAAAATTGTAAATTTAGGTGGGACAAAACTCGAGGCATTGACTCTCCTTTGGGCGTTGGTAAATCCAGCAGCCCTGATGGACTAACGTTAAATGAAACAAATTAATTTTTCGTCTTCAGCTCCTGATTATAACCCCCCCCCCCCAATGAAGCGTGCCATTTTTACTTTATTTATTGCGGAAGGTGCACCTGAAATCTCTCCGTTATTGAGAAACAACCAACGACTTCGGCTAGGGGGTGACTACAAGCTAGCGATATCTACAGTAGGCCTACTTAACACTGACCTATCGAGGTTAGGTGAAATTAATCACTGACTTATACTCGTATTCGTTGCTGACCCGCTGCCGTGGCACGAGTTCCAGGTTTGAACCTGGACCGAGACGGGTGACTTCCTTCTAGCGCGAGAAAGAGGTCATCCGTCGAATGCAACGTGTGGTTTGTTCGACGTCACCTTCACGTAAAAAGTTTGTTTTCAGGCGATGAACCAACCGCCATCTTCCCAGCACTAGCCTGGAACCGTTTGTAACATTACTTCAGGCTAGGCTTGTATTGGTGATTAGACATTGTGTCTCCACAGCTGAAAATTGAGCTCAACCCGCCTGCATACCAGGTGGATGCCGCGTCAATTCCGTCACTTTCTGGGGAAGTGGGGAATCTGGAATTGGTGAGAGGGACAAGTGCCCCAAAGTCGATAGGCCAGTGATAAATAAGTCGATGGCGCAGTGGGTGGCATGCTCGATAACTGCGTCAGTAGTTCTAGGTTCGATCCTGGGGCGAGGTGGGTTGGCTTCCTTCGGACGAGATCAATGCCCCGAGTGCGCCTTCCTTCGGATGAGCTCGCACCCCCCCCCCCTGGCGTCGGTGGAATTCCTCAAAGAATACTAGACCGACGATAAATAAGCAGAGAGGTTGCAGCTTTGGTCGGCAACCGACTGCCGAAAAACACTATCTAATACGGTATGGTAAAGTACCCAAAATCCGTCCCCGGCCTAAATCCGTCCCCCCTTTAACTTTCAAGGGGAGGGCTGTAGCCTTCAGAACAGCACATGAAAGCCTTCAGAACCATCCAGTTTACTACTGGCTCTGATTCAGTTGCTTTGTTCTGTTTTTAACTATTATATTTTTCAAAAAATAGGTTTTGTGTAAATTTATTAAATTGTGGAATCGAACCTTAAACAGTTATATTGACACTTCCGAGTAATTTTTTTCATCATTTGGCAATTCATAATTAAAGATTGCTCCTTAAATATTGTGTTCCAGTTGTCAGAACCATGAAGTTGTGGTTGTTTGTTCAAGAGATGGGACTTTTTCATTTGTTATTGCTGGGATCCTAAATCCGTCCCTTTGAAATTCCCAAATTCGTCCCCGGGACGGATTTAGGACCCTCATAATGTATTGCTTTTTTTTACATTCTATAATTTCCCAACCTCTTAGACTAGTATTGATTCATATATGATCACGTGTTGACCTTTTTATAATGTGTTTACCACTTCTATGCCTTATTATTATAATGTAGTAGAGCTGAAGTTCTATGAAGAATATCATTCCAAAATTGATATTAGGCTATTTTATTTAAACAGTCAATAAAAAGTTTTCTCTCAAGAAATTTATTATGAGAGATGTCAACTGTGTTTTAATGAAATTTCCCATAAAAATAATTCAGTGGATGTCAGCTGGAAAGAGGGGACGGAATTAGGACACCTCTTTAGAAAAATCAAAATCTACGTTCTTATAAGTTTTTAATTTTTTATGGTTTAGAAAGTTTTATTTAATAATATCACACTAGCCATACAAGTAGGTAAGGAGTTGATAAACTTAAATCAGTTTTTAAATTATTTTTCCTGTAAATAATTTTCTCAGAATTGAAGATTTTGCTTAGGGGGACGATATTTGGGCACTTTACCGTATATCACCCTTGTGTCCTTTCCGATTGGACAAGATGGGTACCCGATCCGACTCTCTAGTAGTTAACAGTAGGTCCATGTCCCACAGGCGACTGAATCGATTGCCCATTCACATTCCATAATTCAAAAAAATGGGGCTACGAAGTTAAAACATTTTGCCTTGAGTAAGGCGGAAAGAAATGCTATTCTGTGTAACGTTCACAATGCCATAACTGCATATAAAGAACCTTTCTACACGGATTTAAAATGTTCAAATCATATCATTACTTGAACCTTAACCCCTGAAATTTGACAACGATAGAGAGACAAATTTAACTTTATAGATTGTTGTAGACCTTCTGTTTCTTCTTCATCGCTACCTATTCCTCTTCCTCCTGCCTATGGCTGGCTTACGCGTGTGCGAGTGCCTTCGTACAGGGAACCTTCGTGTTGGTGCTGTATTCTACCTGGGAAGGAACCTACAGAAATATCCAGGATCACGACGATGACCAAAAAGACCTATTGGAACTGCCTAGATAAACTGCACTACCGCGATGGAGCTTAATGCATTTCGATTTATACCAACTATGATTACCACATTGCGCCTGTGGGAGTTCAGTTTTAATCTTCAGGCAGTCACTATACTCCTTGGAGAGTCATTTCTATTCAACAGAGGTCGTGATGACCTAAGTGAACCACAATCACTGACTAAAATTTGTCAAAAGAATATTAGGCAAGCTATATTCTTGTTAGACCTGCCTCTGTGGCGCAATAGGTGGTAGCGCGCTTGATTTACTGCGCTAGTGGTCCCAGGTTCGATACTGGATGAGGTGGATTGGTTTCTTTCGGGTGATTGAGGGCCCCCGAGTGCTCCTTTATTCGGATGAGAAGTAAAATCGAAGTCCCGTGTGGTGTACGATCATTTTCACTTAAAAGAACCTTCTGAACTATGGAACGGATAGATGGGGAAAAACGTCCACTGTAGGAACAAGTAGTAGACGACGATAGATAAGCATAGGGGTTGCAGTTCGGCAGCCGGGCTGCGGAAAAACACCATCCCATTATACCACCATACAGATGGACCCTGCCATAGGCGGGAAAAGGGTTAGAAGTTGCGTTTGCTATATTGTGGTTAATTCAATGGCGAAACAAAAGCTGTACGGGCTCTAGTATAAAAGCTTCTTCCAGGAGTTACAAAACGCAATTATTCAAGAGTGTTTCTCCTGAGGCCCACGCAAAACATTCTGCACCGCTTATTTTTAATGTCGGAGGAACGTAGCGTAATGCAAGAAAGGCTTCGTGTAGTGAAAAAGCACGAATATGCCGGCCCCTGTAACTAGAATAGAAACAGGAGGGCTCATCCTACCGGTCGACATCTTCGTACACTATTTGCCTATTGATTCGTTCTAGTATTGAACGCAATTTATTCTGGTTCTCATCTGGCTGAGGTTGGAGGGGTCTACGTCAATTTGGCGCATGGCAATTTGGCGTAGTCAATTTGGCGTACGACAATTTGGCGTACATACAAATTTGGCGTATGACAATTTGGCGTAGCCTACGTCAATTTGGCGTACATACTGATCTCTTGGGTGCCCCAATTTGTTCAAAACAACGGTCATAACAACCTATTTCAACAGTCATTGCAAGGTAATAGAACAATGAATGCTGTGTTAT
The DNA here is from genome assembly GCA_013389805.1 of Trigoniulus corallinus. NCBI lineage: Eukaryota > Metazoa > Arthropoda > Diplopoda > Spirobolida > Trigoniulidae > Trigoniulus > Trigoniulus corallinus. The sequence goes on along the minus strand of JAAFCE010004209.1, from coordinate 16,515,999 downwards.
AGGGCCCTAATGACCTTTGAAGTCGATGGGCCCTAAAACACAAACAAACCCAACTGTGTTATACGGGACCGTTGCAATGACTGTTATGCCCACGCGTGGATCTAGGATGGGGTTTTTGGGGTTGCAACCCCTCCCATGCACATATAAACTTATATTTGCATAATATGTGAGGTTTAGCTCAACCCCCCCGTATTAGCTAACCCCCCCCCCCCCCCCCGACGAAAATCCTGGATCTGTCACTGGTTATGACAGTTGCAATTTTGAACAAATGTGTGCACCCAAGAGATCGGTATGTACGCCAAATTGTCATACGCCAAGTTTTCCGTACGCCAAATTGTCATGCGCCAAATTGACGTGATCCCAGGTTGGAGGGTTTCATTTTGACAATGAGACCTGAACTACAGCATTCATTTGATGTGGATCTTATCATTCGAAAAGTTATGTGTAACATTCACTTGAGTCGGATATAATCAGTATGGATTTTTCGTTATTGGGAATGTTTTTTTGCAGGGGTCATAGCCTGTCAGACTTAACTCGGGTTAACGGATTGTTGGTAGACTGCTGCAGTAGCAAGACGTTATCGAAATGATGATACCCGCTATTGTTAAAGTCCAGAAGAATTCAATTGAAATTACATACTGTACTTCGTTGTCCTGAATCGGAATAAAATCCTTTACCCAGGCAGAAACAGAATATTTAACACAATAGGAATGATTGGAATCGGTTATTTGGAAAAATACGGAAATAAGAGTCAAAGACGTGATGTAGGATAACTGAAGTAGAGACAAGTATTTGATATTCTGTGGAATCTGAGGTTCCAATAAAGTAGCGGTTGAACTAGCATTAAAAATTGTGGGCTTGATGGTTTGCCACCCGCCGTGGTGGCGTAGTGGTTAGCTCACTCGGCAACTATGCCAGTAGTTCTAGGTTCGATACTGGACTGTGGTGGGTCGGCTTCTTTCGGGCGAGAGAGAAGCCGCGAGTGTGCCTTCTTTCGGATGAGAAGTAAAACCGAGGTCCCGTGTGGGTGTACGATGGCGCTTCCACGTAAAAGAACCCTCTCTACTACGCAACGGGTAGATGAGGCAAAATTCCCAGGTGTAGGAGCTCGCCCCCTGGCGTCGGTAGCATTCCCCAACGAACACTAGACCGACGATAAATAAGCGAAGGGGGCAGCTTTGTCCGGCAACCGGCTGCAGAAAAAAACTATGTCCAATATATCACCCTGTGTCCATTCAGAGGGACAAATGGGTACCCGACCCTGCCATAGACGGGAAAAGGGTTAGGCGTTGCTTTTTTTTGCTTTTGATGGTTTGCCAAAAGGGTCTAAATAATAAGGGTATGTCGATGAAAACGGCGGAGACGAGCTGGTAAAGTCTTAACAAAGTAATGCACTAAGCAAGTGCGCGAGAGACAGATCAAGGCAAACTTGGGTTGGTTCGTTGGTGCTTTAGGGCCCTTCAACTCAAGGTCATTAGAACCCCTTCCATTGCGTAGTTCTAATGCAGAGACTGCACAGACACTACACTAATGCGACGATTTTTGGGTATTAGCAGTACCCAGTTTTCCCAAGCGACCACCCATGTCAATACTAGGTGGGGTTGCGTTGCTTAACTTCAATGATCGGACGAGAGCTGCTGTGTCCAACACTATGAGCCTCTCCCAGCATACTTGGGACTCGATTGTACGGTGGGTAATAAAATCTGCGGGGTGGATGAGGATCTTGCATTGGAAGGGAGTAATAGCTCGCGCACTCGACCCCGCCTGTGGTTGGGTCGAGTGTCCATTCTTGGTCTCACTGGAACAAATGACCGATCGTAATGTTGCAACAGCCTGCTTATTTATTGTCAGCCTATTTATAGCCGTCAACCGACTTATGGGCATGTTCTATACCATGCAGTAAGGGTTCTTTTTCGTTCAGGTGACGTCATACACGCGGTAGGGCGCCGGCTTTACTTCCCATCGGACGGGTGGAGCACAATGTACCATTGTGTAGTTCGAACAAGCTAGCCACCTCAATCCAGGGTCGAACCTGGGACCTGAGAAGCATTCTACCTCTGCGTCACCGAGGCGGACTTGTACGAAAAAAATGTGGTTCTCAAAAAGTTAAGGTGGTCCCGAAAAGGTATGGAAGATGAACAATAGATTGTGTGGTATAAAGTCGAGAGCCACCCATAGGATATCTTCGTCCCGTATTTTTCTTACGCTGTCCAGACGTCATCCAATCTCACCCTTCCTTCTCTTTCATATTTTCTTCTTCCGGTTTCTGCCCTTTGATGAAGTATAGAACCATTGTCATCTGATGCAATTAACCCTTTTCTATGGTTGCTTAAGGTAAAGAAAATTGATCAAACCACAATTTCGTTATTAAAGGGTGTTGACCGAAAATGAACAGCAGCATCCCAGAAGGATGCTGACACCTGGAAAAGAAAATTGTGTGTCGTATGTAATAGCTGGCTGGCTATACATTTGAATACTCTGACATCACTGTACTTATCTAGTTGTGACTATCCTCTAGTCCCCTCCCTCTACTTCTAACTCTAGCTTGGTAATTAGAAATTGCAGGGGGCAAACGTCTACCTTGGTGGATGAGTTGGTGTATTTAACCTCAGATCATGTTTGCAGGTTCGATTCCATTCGGCGTGAACGACTTCTTATGCGCCTTTTGTCGGATGGAAAATAAAGCCGTGGTCTGTACAATGTCATCACAGCACGCAAAAGAGCCCTTTCTACGAGGAGTGATATATTCCTATGGATCGGAGAAAGTTTTGGGTGTAGTTGCTTTCAGAAAGATACCCGCCTCGGTGGCGCAGTGGGTAGTATGCTCGTTAACTACGTCAGTAGTTCTAGGGTCGATACTGGACCGAGGTGGGTGGGCTTCTCTAGGGCGAGAGAGAGGCCCCGAGTGCGCCTTCTTTTGGATGAAAAGTAAAACCGAGGTCCCGTGTGGTGTACGATGACATTTGCACGTAAAAGAACCCTCTCTACTATGCAACGGGTAGATGAGGCGAAATTTCCAGGTGTAGGAGCTCGCCCCCTGGCGTCGGCGAACTGCCCCAACGAACAGGCTGCGGAAAAACAATGCCCAATATATCGCCCTTGTGTCCATTCAGCGGGACAAGATGGGTACCCGACCCTGCCATGGACGGGAGAATGATTAGGAGTTGCTTTTAGTTGCTTTCAAAAGGATAGGACGACATTAAATAGCCCGGGGTCGCGACATTAGGTCAGCGCAGCTGGCTATATTAAACAAAATACCGTTGAACGGTTCGTCCGTCCTAAGTGGATAAATAGGTATCCTGATGGTATTGAAAATGGAGTCATATTTAGAGTTCATTTGGTAACAGTCAGAAATCCTAGATCAGGAGTATTAAACCGACTTCAACGAATAAATTTTCACGGGACCACACGATTTTCTTTTTGGTGTTTTAGGACCCTTCAACTACGATGGTCATTAGAGCCCCGTCCACTGCGTAGTTCTAATGCGGAGTTTGCACAGAAAACTGACTGCACTGTTACGACGATTTGGGTATTAGCAGTACCCAGTGTTCCCAAGCGGCCATCCTTTATAGTATTATCTGAGGTTGCGTGTGGAGCCACACGATATGCATGCGGCTACTCATTCTACTTTTGAAGTTTAACAGCCTCTTTGAATATTTAAAATGAATAATAGTGATAAAGAAACTATTATTAAGCTAAAGAAAAATAAATACTAACTCGTAATTAATAAATAAAATAATCAAAAGAAGATATATGTAGGTAATAATGAACATATCATTGATGGATATGATTAAGAATACATTTATTAGCCTACTATATCTAAATAATGATTTGTTTTGCAAAGAACTTGCCATGGTTTGCCTCCAGGTATCTTTTCAGGATATTTTAACTCATCAGTCATTGCTGGTGGCAAAAATATACACCGTGGACGTGAAGTTTGCACCCCTGCTTTAGGTCAATAAATGAATGTGAACAAAAGATGCATCCAAACTGTTTATTCAATATCAACTAGAGTACTTTTTAACTTTAAAGTTCGGTAAGCCTTTCAGAGGTGGGCTTGAAAGCAAAGAGTTAAAAAAACTGCTCTTCGGACTATTGAGTAGTTAATAGAGGGCCATAAATTTGAAATTTGCCGACTTCAGCTTTTCAGTTGTACCATGTGAGCAGCTTAATACGGAATTAATCATAGTCAATGATTGCGTTAGAGCACCGAGAGTTTGTAAACACTGGGTACCATTCCCGGCTGGGACATGACCCATTCGAAATATCTTTGTGTGCAAAAGAAGCGCTTACCAGTACGGATCAAATCCAGACCACAGCTGATGACTTCTTTCGGGTATTAAGACAGTCGAATACACCTGTAGAATCATCTGGGGTTACGAGTGCCTTGGGGAGCGGCGAGTTGCGTTGGACACACCAGTTCTCGTCTGATCACTGAAGTTAAGCAACGCAAGCCCAATTAGTACTGACATGGGTGGTCGCTCGGGAAAGCTGGGTACTGCTAATACCCAATAATCGTCGCATTAGTGTAGTGTCTGTGCAGTATATGCATTAGAACTATACAGTGGACGGGTCTCTAATGACCTCGTAGTTGACGGGACCTTAAACAACAACAACAACTACGAGTGCCTTCTTGTAACCCTTTTCTGTCTTCCTCATCTTCCTGTCTTTTATTGCAATATTGCATACAACTTTATAATGAAATACCGATCTTAAGCAGCGCAAACCCCAGCTAGTATTGGCATGAGTGACCGCTTGGGAACACGGGGTACTGCTAATGCCCAAAATCGTCGTAACAGCGTAGTGTCTGTGCAGATTCTGCTTTAGAACTACGCAGTGGACGGGGCTCTAATGACCGTTGTAGTTGAAGGACCCTAAAACGCCAATGAAATGAAAAATGAAAAACCGATTGATGTTAAATCAATTTGTGGTATTAAATAATTTATTTTAACGTTGAGGCGTCAGCATCACTCGTTCTTCATCTGTTTTCTTAAAAGCGTCATTTTCTCCGGCTATGGTTAGGACTGGTACATATGGGTCCTATTGGACCATGCAGAAAGTTAAAAGGAGATAGAGATAAGAGGAAGGGGGGACTCGTAGGTGGCTTGCACTGTCGGACGGTTTTTTGACATGACTGACTTCTACCAAGAAAATCAGTCAACTCTTTCATTACCTCTTGTGCAAAAGCAACTCCTAACCCTTTTCCCGCCTATGGCAGGGTCGGGTACCCATCTGTCCGTCTGAATGGACAGAGGGTGATATATTGGTTATAGTTTTTTCTGCAGTCAGTTGCCGGCCAAAGCTGCACTCCTACGGTTATTTATCGTCGGTCTAGTGTTCGTTGGGGAATGCTACCGACGCCAGGGGGCGAGCTCCTACACCTGGAAATTTTGCCTATCTACCCGTTGTGTAGTAGAGAGGGTTCTTTTACGTGCAAGTGCCATTGTACACCCACATGGGACCTCGGTTTTACTTCTCATCCGAAAGAAGGCTCACTCGCGGCTTCTCTCTCTCCCGAAAAAAGCCGACCCACCACGGTCCAGTATCGAACCTAGAAGTACTGGCGTAGTTGCCGAGCGTGCTAACCACTACGCCACCGCGGCGGGTTTTTTATTACTTCTTGGGACATGCAGAAATGAAATGACATAACGTATGGGAAATTTTCGGCCCTTTCATGGATAGCCTCGGTGAAATGACGAAGTTGCAGATAATGGCTAATCTTTTGGGTTTCGCACAAAAGAAAAATTCCAGATTCAGGTAATCGGAAAAGAAAGGGTCATCTTTTCAGTAAATCAAAAGTTTTGGGTAAAAAGTTGAAAGCTTTATTTCTTGTACTTGTCTGGTGGGCTACATCTTGTGATGGTGTTGCATACATAATTAGAAATCAAATGAAAAACAGATGCCATGATGAAAATTAGTCGTGACTTCCAACAGGCAACGGATCTCACAGGTTTGATGACTGGAAACTATGAAAAACCCACGCTCTTGAGATGACCTTCCTTAAAATTATATATCAGAGCTAAAATTACATACTGTTTTACGTACAGGTTATAATGTCGAAATTAATGCCATATTGACCTACGTGTTCTTACCGCCTCCACTTCATAACTCATTTCTTTACCCGCCCCAGACTTGCTAACGTCATGGTCAGTCGCGAGAGTTTGTGATTAGTATGTATGCATAACCCGTTCGTGTCTAAATAGGTCCTACACTAAAGTATGGCTCTTCTCAAAGGTATACCTCCCACATCATCATCTTCATTATCACCATAATCACTAAACATTTTCCCGCCTATGGCAGGATTGATTGCCCCATTGAAACCAAATGTTGCAACCACTTATCCTTATTTATCGTAGGACTGTTTGATTCGTTTGGGGCACTTTCCTCCATCGATGACAGAAGGCGAGCTCTTATCCCTGGAAAATTTACTACGTAAACTAGATGCAGTAAGGGCACTTTTTAAATGCAGGTTATCACGTGCAAACCACAAGGGGTCACGACTTTACTTCTCATCTGATGGAAGGTGCACTGGGGCCTCTTTCTTCCCAGAAAGAAGCCAAGCACCAAGCAATTTCATGGGATTGTACATATGCCCCATCCCTAATCCGTTATTCTCCCTTCCCCTCACCCGCGAGTAGCCTCTGCTGGGCTCATAGCCTGTTACGGTTGCTTGGCTCTAGCTCCCCAACCCGGTTCGCTAACCAAACCAAACCTTGGTACAGCATTTAACTTGAACACAGACACAGTAGTCCAGAATTTTATCTTCTACGCCACCCAAGAGGATCAAGAAAATATCTCGAAAAATGGAAGAAAAATTGGCCCTTTATTGAAGTATAAAGTGCATTATGCTTAAATGGCAGTCGGTTATTGGAGATGTGCTGCGATAATTGAAATTGGTACTCACACCCCTTCTGAAATGTGTCCATCATTGATTAATTGACCAAAAAATGAAACACATTGTGTACCATTGAATAATGTTATATTTCCTTGCAAGATGGGAGCAGGATACACTTTTGCTTATTCTAGTCAACCTCTCAAGCCCTAATTTTAATCCTGTGAACAGACTTCGCAGATGGTCCTAGAATATGACATCCTCAAATCCAGCAAGATGACTATTTATTGGGATTAGCCTAAAACCGGTATCAGAAATGGCTTCTAATTACGAAAGTTCATATGAGATTTTGAGTATACATAACTGTCAATAGCATTAACAGTTTTTATTTGAATTTGCAGCTGCCGAACTCATTACTAAATTTTGCCAGATCCTCTCTTTTAGAGAAGATACCTGTGGTCCTGGTTGTGCAGGTTCAGAGCGGCGAATTGCGTTGGACACACCAGTTTTCGTCTGATCACTGAAGTTAAGCAACGCAAGCCCAGCTAGTACTGACATGGGTGGCCGCTTGGGAAAACTGAGTACTGCTAATACCCAAGAATCGTCGCATTAGTTTAGTGTCTGTGCAGTCTCTGCATAAGAACTATGCTGTGGACGGGGCTTTAATGGCATTGTAGTTGAAGAGCCCTAAAACACCAACAAACAAAAAAAAGCAAATGTGCAGGTTCAATCCTGTTCTCAGTTGCACATTAAAAGAGCTCCTTCTCCATGAAAAAGACGTATCTTATTTTTCAGATGTAGAAGTGCACCACACTGGGGTGAATAGGCTCTGCGTCCTTGTAAGGATCAAATTATGTATTTGACACGTTAGTACTCCGGTTTCAGACCAGCGGATATCATCCGGTCCAGGCTGAACGTCTGTCAGGTGCACAGACGAGCAAAGTTCTTAAGTCAAAATGATGAAGGCAAATGGATGATAATGTGCTTTTTGGTACCTTGAATGGTTGATTGTTGTGTTGAGAATCAATAAATGGGCATAATAATGATAATAATAATAAAACCACGTGGTTTAATAATAGTTGTAAAGCTCAACTGAAATACTGAGACATTTGATGCGTGGAAATGCCTTAATAAACAGTAATTAATAGAAGAATGACTTTAGTCTGGGTCAAATTCAAATACTGTAGTTAGAAAGTAATATCATTTAACACGCAAACATGGTTCTAAACTTCTACATAGCAAGATTAATGCCAGCAGTAGGTGGCGCCAGTGGCAAGGGGAAAATATTCAGCATGAAAATTATGCAACTTCTGAGTTACCAAAATCTGAAAAGGGGTGCAACTGCGGATTGGCTAACATTTCGTAAGAGTGCATAGCTACAGTGGCCGACACCGAGATACGGGATGATGTAGAACCCCTGGATAAAGACGATGACTTAGTGACAGAAAGAGAGAGGAAAGAGTTCAACTCGGGTCAAGTGACACTGGTCGGGGCTGCAAGAATCATTGGCGAGGATCATGGACATATAAGGCAATGGCGTACAGGTCTGTTATGTGAGCGTAGTGTTTGACCTGTGTACTGGGATGGGACGCTTGTCAGTACTTGTCGACTTTCGAAAAGTAAAAGATGAATTATTGTCAGTTATTTATCATGTTTCTAATTTTATGAGGTCTATATACGCACATACACGAACAGCAGGTTTGTTTGCAAGAATGTTTGTGACAAACAGCATGCTTAATGTTATTTACCTTCTAGACTGTTATAAAAGTAATATCTCGTAACTGTCCCTCATCCCCTTCCTCCGCCTAAAATAGTTAATCGAAACTGACCCGGGAATTGACTGCAGAGTTCACTTTTAATAACGTTAACTATGGTAGTTGATTTTCTATGAATTATAAGATGCTTGTTCCCGGAATTTTTTTTATTGCGAACTGTTTTTTTAGGGGTTTAGTTGTCTCTTTTCGGTATAGTCATGGAGAGAAAACAATCTCAATTTTATTAGCGTCTTTGGACCAATATCTGACGAGAAACTTCGCTGTTCGTGAAAAGTTGAGATAAATTTGAGCTATAAAATGTGCTCTTGAATCACGAAATCTAAAATTGGCTTTTGCGACAGTTACCAAAATGTTGTTTTGGAAGATAAATTCATTTTGACCTTTGAATAAAAATATTATCTAGAAATAGTAAGCTCAGATTTTAAGGGCTTTTTGCGATTTTCACGACGAGATTTTTTTATGTAGAAAAATAGTCTGGAATAATTGTGATTGCTTTCTGCACTTACAATCTGTTTTCCAAGATTGCGAAAAATTTCAGAGATGTGCCTAATTTACAACAATGAAACGAAAGACTGAAAAGCGAATTTTCTACAAATAGTTAAATTGAGACTATAATATTTGGATGTAGAACTTTCTGTACATAACCCTTTTCCCGACCATGGCAAAGCCAGGTACTCTGATCGAAGTACGAAAAGAAGAGCATAGCGAATGACCAGAATAGAGAAATAGAGATCTATAAGATAGAGACTTCAGGTAGACAAGGGCCAACTGTTGGACGGGTTCTTGCCGATCACAACTCTTGCAGTACCCTAGCACCACATACCGAGATAATTGAACGTGCAACGATAATTGAAATGTAAAGGCGTATGTGTTGAATGTTTGATAAATAAAAATATGACAACTTCACAATGTTATTATCAAAAAGTAAATTTTCCCTTAAACATTTAATTCAGAATTATTGAAATTGTTTCAAGCTTTTATTATTTGGAGCAGAACCTTCTGATGGTTCTGAATCAGGGGCTAACAGTTCTCTCTAATTCTGCTCCTTTATTTCTAAATGGATATCCTGAGCTCGAGAGCATCCCATCCCTGTCCTAGGGCTCACGAATTTTACTATGGATACTGAGTGAGTCTGATTCAGAAATCTCCACGTGTCGTAGATGACATGTCGTGCCCACATAGAAGGACCACAGCATTTTCTCTTATCATTCGCGAAAGTAGCACTTTGTCTCCTCCTAAAAGAGAAAACATAGTAGCCGTGACTGGGACGAACTATCATCATGCCTATTTGAAGATTAAGAGGGGGCCTTTTTCGGTTCGTTGACATTTTAAGGCCCATCAACTACAAAGTCATTAGATCCCCGTCCACTGCGTAGTTCTAATGCAGACACTGCACAGACACTACACTAATGCGACGATTTTGGGGTACTAGCGGTACCCAGTGTTCCCAAGAGGCAACCCATGCCAGTACTAGCTGAGGTTGCGTTGCTTAACTTCAGTGGTCGGACGAGAACTAGTGTGTCCAACGCAATAAGCCGCCACCTAAGAGGGGGGCACACACTACCATGTTGGCCTTAGAGGTTCTAGAATTTGACTACAGTACTAAAATACTGCACAAACGTTATTTATATTCATTGAACATGAAATGCATGAAAACTTAAAATCGTATAATATTAAAGTGAATAGGCGGGCATTGGCAGAAAACTTTTCAGGGGAGAGTAACGCTTGGGGTAATATTCCAGGGCTGAGGCAATGCTTCAGGAGTCTGTTAAGCTTTCTAAATCTTCCTACTCAATTTTAATCTAACGTTTATTCTTTACATTTTCTTGATCCTTAGAGAGGCAAGAGCCTCTTTTATCTCCCTCGAATAGTGAAAATGGCTTGATAGTGGTCAGGCGATTCTGGTCAGTGGGCCAGCTGGCTAGTTTTGAACCAGAGTCTAAAGAACAAATTGTTTGCCAACAAATAATTATCGGTTTATCAAAATTATACTTACTTTAACCCTTTAGGAGACATCGGAGATGAACAATGTAGAAACAAAGTTTTTTTAAAGCATTCATTTCACAACTCTTAATATCGCAGCGTTTGCTGCACGGGTGCATGTCCTAAATAAGGATAAGTAAACTTTTTCTGCCAAGGGTTACATCTTTAATTGATAAGATAATGAACTTTATTCTCTTACAAATGGACATTTACTGGCCATATAAGTTGCAGGCCTAGCAAAATGACAACGCGATGAAGGCTGGATCACTCATGAGCGTTGAATTTTTGGTTGCTTATCATGCTAATTAAACTACGCCAAACAGAATTTTCCTGAAAGTGAAAAAAAATTTAAATAAAAGTTTAATTCTGATTATAACGTTATATACAGTCGTTTAAAATACTGTTGTAAGACAATAGGAAATGAAATTGCATCTTCAGGAATCCTTTTCATGTCTAAGTTGGGGGATGACAATAAGCCTTTTAACCCACCTCAGTAACTCAATTAGAAGCGAGCTTGACTTATGGCAGATTGTCAATTTCTATCCGGTTGAGGGTAGAAACCTGCCGTCTTTCCTGCCAAAAGGGAGAAACCCCCAAAAAGGATTGCTAAATAAGTATCATACACACTTGCACGAAATTTTGAAAAAAAATAGTAGCAACGTGGCAATGGGAGTCCAAAAATGAAACTTTCACTAGTTAAAGTTGTGTGATGGGAAGTAAATCTGCAGATCCATGTGCTCTTCAAACTGCACTTAACCATCCCTAAACCTTTTTCTCGCCCATGGCAGGATCGGGCACTTATATACTTGAAACTCTGCAGAATTCCCAGATGTGTAGAGGAGCTCGTCTCTGCCCTGTCTTTGGTAAAAGAAACTGCACCCAGTAAAAGATAGGCTGATGTTCTGACGTAAGCAAGGAGACCCAAGAGATGATCAGTGTTGTCCCGAAAATTTAATTTACGCGGGCCGTGTGGTATTGTTCTACTTTTCAAATTTCAGTCTCTTTGAATACTTATTTAAGGAAATATCAAGTTAATAATAAGCAAAAAAAGCAACTCCTAACTTTTCTCCCTATGGCAGGGCCGGGTACCCATCTCGCCCCACTGAATGGACGCAAGGGTGATATTGGTGGGTCTTTTGCCGCAGCCGGTTGCCGACCAAAGCTGCAATCCCTATGTGTATTTATCGTAGGTCTACTGTTCGTTGGGGAATTCCACCGACGCCAGGGGTTGGGGGCGAGCTCCTACGCCTGGAAATTTTGCCTCTACCCCTTGCATAGTAGCGTGGGTTCCTTTATGTGCAAGGGGCATTGTACACCACGCGGGACCTCGATTTTTCTTCTTATCCGAAGGAAAGCTCACTCGGGGCATCTCTATCGGTCCAGTATCGAACCTAGAACCACTGGCGCAGTTAGTGAGCACGCTACCTACTGCGTCACCAAGGTGAGATATCAAGTTAAAATGATAAGAAAGAAGTTATTATTAAATTAAAAAAAAACTATACTGTATATACGTAGCTATTAAATTCGTGGGTTGGGGAGTAAGCCAGGCAGCAATTACAGGACGAACCCTTAGGAGGCTGCCCGCGGGAGATGAGGAGGTAGAGGAAAGGATGAAGGAGAGGGTTAATTTGCAGCACCCAACGTTCTTTACCAACCATCCTTGTTGGTATTGACGTGGGCTTGCGCTGCTTAACTTCAGTGATCTCACGGGAACTGGTGTGTCCAACGCAACTTGGCTACATAATAGAGAATATCCTGCCATAGGCAGAAAGAGTTAGGGACCCGCCTCGGTGGCGTAGTGGTTAGCACGCTCGGCAACTGCGTCAGTTCTAGGTTCGATACTGGACCGAGATGGGTTAGCTTCTTTCGGGAGCCTTCTTTCGGATGAGAAAAAACCGAGGTCCGGTGTTGGTGCACGATGTCACTTGTACGTAAAAGAACCCTCTCTGTTACGCAACGGGTAGATAAGTCACAATTTCTAGGTGTAGGAGCTCTCCCCCCCCCCCCGGCGTCGGTGGAATTCCCCAGAAGTGAACAGCAGACCCACAATAAATAAGCATAGGGGTTGCAGCTTTGGTCGGCAACCGGCTGCAGAAATACTGACCAATATATCGCCCTTGTATCCATTCAGAGGAACAAGATGGGTACCCGACCCTGCCATAGGCGGGAAAAGGGTTAGGAGTTGCTTAGGCAGAAAGAGTTAGTACTGCAGCTGTTAGTTGCTTGAAATAGTAGCGGTCTATTATCCCTTTCTTGCCAGAAACTTAGAATCACTTGCCTGCAGGTAACTACTCAAGAGGATTTTTTAACTTTCTCGTCTTTTTAAGTACATATAAAGTTAACCGTTCAATAGCCGCTGCGGGCCACAGAAAATAACATCGCGGGCCACAAAAAAATAACATCGCGGGCCGTCAGTTTGACACTACTGCCTTGCCTAATCTTACTAGAGAGAAATGTGTAGCACAGACAGTGTTTCAGAATGTTCGAGGGAATACAATTTTTAAATCGGGATGAAAATTAAATAATGGTTAAGGGGAATTTGCCTCCGAGGACCCAACATGAAAGATGACATTTTCTTGCAGCATTATTTCATTTCGGGAACAACTTATAAATGAGGATTATCTTAAAAATCACGTCGGGTGCACTTCTGGACATCTTTCCCTTGTTTCGGACTGCAAATTCAAATTTTTTGGTATTGCATATTAGTGTCATCTGCATTTCTGTTCCTTGAATTTTGCGGCCCTGATCGTAGCCTCGATCTCAGTTGAGGTTGGTAGCATCTTACTGACGACAAGAAAGAACCTTGGGAAGCAAAAGATGTTTGATCCTCTTCTCTGTCGATAGATGACCTCAGGGCTGTCATTATAAACATCCCGCTTATGGCAGGGCAGGATATTTATTTTTGTTCCATTGGGATACATGAGAAATCTGATGAATAGGATGTTTACGCAGCCGGCTGCCAACCAAATGATGAAACTGCTTCATGGTTATTTATCTTCGGTTAATGCTTTTACACCTGCAAATTTTGCCAAAATGCACATATACTGTCCTTTACTGCATGTTGCCAGAATTTTTACACTTGAGTAACTCATATAATGCGTGGTTGTGATCGCGCGTGAGTGATTGGAATTACTCCTTGAACACTGAAATAAATCGTCGTCGGGGTATTATTTTTAATATAGCTATCTACGGTTTGTGAACAGACAGGTGACATCCCGCACGCACTAAATACATGTGATGGAGGACGATTTTAGGTTTCACACGACAAGGACAGAACGTTATCCAGGAGAGCTCTGGACAAACCTGTTTGTTTGTTGGTGTTTTAGGGCCCTTCAACTACAAGGTCATTAGAGCCCCGTCCACAGCATAGTTCTCATGCAGAGACTGCACAGACACTACACTAATGCGGCGATTTTTGGCTATTAGCAGTACTCAGTTTTCCCAAACGGCCACTCATGTCAGTACTAGCTGGGGTTGCGCTGCTTAACTTCAGTGATCAGACGAAAACTGGTGTGTCCAATGCAATTCCCCGCTCCCCTGGACGTACCAGTTCTCATCTGATCGCTGAAGTTAGGCAACGCAACCCCAGCTAGTAATAACATGGGTGGCCTCATGGGGAAAACTGGTACCGCTAATACCCAAAACTCGTCGCATTAGTGTAGTATCTGTGCAGTCTCTGCATTAGAACTACGCAGTGGACGGGGCTCTAAGGACCTTGTAGTTGAAGGGTCCTAAAACACCAGCGAACGAACGAAAAAGGAGAGGCCAACCGACATACTTTGAACTCGAAATGAAACCATTCTCCATTTAGCAACTAGATAAATTGATTTTGGCACTAAAATTAATTGTTATCGGGACAATTGTCATGTTGAAGGATTGAGCCTGTAAAATAAGAATATAAAGTTGCTGTTAACCCCTTATCGGAGACGAGGTTCAATGCCCATAAGTTCCATTTGAATTGGGATGAAAAAAGTGGACATCGCCGAGTGCAAAGTTGAACGTGACTGGTTGCTGATGACCTGGGTCATGTTCATCTTCCCCTTTGGTCCAAAGAGAAGGTTTGAATTCCAAGTAGCTGTCTTATTACATCCCGCCCGTCCACAACCACAAAAATACATTGCCATCTTCTACGAAAAATAATTCAAGGGCATTCTCAATTTAGTTATCGTAACGTTTTAGTGACCCTTACCAGTTCACTTACCCTTTAAGGCTAAAATAGCATTGAAATATAACCTAGCTACAAAAAATGCGTAGGCAATAACAAAGCAAATAATAATTGTTAAATAATTCAGCAGGGTAGTTGCACTATTAATTTTTATCGGAAGAATCTTGTACCAAGCAGTGAGAGGGACATCCAATACGATTTGGCCCTCGCGTTTCAATTTTTTACATATGCCCCTCATGTTTATTGGTGACATTGTAAGTGTAGAGTTATCCGTTTCACAAAAAACGGGATTCAGGACGACTGTCACTGACCTTTTCTGCGTATCAAAATAATTTGAATAAATTCCATCACATGTGATTGGTTGCTTTTTGGTTAAATGTTTCTTGGGAGTATGGTTATATTATAGCCTTCACAAATCACCGAACGGTGCCGTTGTCATTTGATGAAAAGGGCCTCTTAAAATGACGTCAATAGCTTAGCTGGGTTTACATGGACCTAAGTTTGAAGATGCAATCCTAATTGCTTTATATGGGGAGTTTTCAAAGAGAGATCCGAAGTACGGTTTTTGGAAACCATTAAAGAAGAGTTCAAGATCTGTACGCATGCTTACAAATACCTACCCCTTGGCTCTCCCCCCCACTTTCGTAATCCCTCCCTCTTGTTACCCTATCTTTCAGAAATACTTATTGTTCAAAATGGGTTGTGTATATATAGTGAGTCCCATACCAATCCTGGGTCCCAGAACTTCAAAATAGAAGATTGGGTAGTGGGAGAAATCAAAGATGCAGAAGCTCTGAAGTCATGGATGAATGTTTGGACGATGGTCTTGCATGGCTGTTGCAACTGGGATGGACCTAATGCAACCCTTTCAGCCACCTTGAACGACACACTTCAGAGACTATTCACTTGGGACAAGGCGACTAGAGTAAAATCATCGTCCTGTAGCATAGGCCATTCGTGAGTTCTCCTCCCAGTTTATCTTACTGTTCTGTAACATTTCTGTCTTCCCCTTCTTTATTTCGTTTCTACGGTATATCGAAATTCGGGATTTGTGAGCATAAGAAAAGGGTTAGCAAAAAAAGAGGTATTCGATTCTGTAATAGGTCGACGTCGGTAACTAAATCGCTAGAGCGAGCTTTGCCTCTAGAACTGTTGCCGCCACAGGCTCAACTGGGTTTCGGGTACAAAATTTTTAATTTTTTTGTGATTATTGCATTACGACGAGGCCCCGTTACGGCACTGCGCAGGCTTTACTTTTTTCCTGCCCGAGGTCGAAAGCTGTCCCCTCTCTCTTATGGAAAACTAAAAGGTGCGACTTCCGGCAGGTAAAACACTTGCGGTTCCCATCCGTGAATGCGAACTCTGAACACTCGAATTGTGGGTCTCATGACAAGAGGATGACGATGACTCTATAATAAATGAATTGTAGGCCTACACATTACTTGGGACACAATAAACCCAATGATTTTGAAGAGCTCGCTCACTCTACAAGCCTCTCGACACGACTAAGAGTTTGAACTTCGGATCACCTAAATACCAGCCGAAAGTCTTAACCCATTATGTCACCACCTGGCAAATAGGATGATTCTATTGCACATTCTGTGAGGAAAAACAGTGGGCATTGGGGGTATGGTCTTTACAAGAACGCGGAATGGATTAAGGGGACAAACTTTTAATATTCCTGTCCTAGTTCGGAAACCTAATTATCATGGTGTGTTTGAGTCATGGGTGGGGCGGCTTATTGCGTTGGACACACCAGTTCTTGTCTGATCACTGAAGTTAGCAGCGCAACCCCAGCAACCTCCGCTTGGGAAAACTGGGTACTGCTAATACCCAAAAATCGTCGCATTAGTGTAGTGTCTGCGCAGCCTCTGCATAAGACGGGGCTCTAATGACCTTGTTGTTGAAGGGCCCTAAAACACAAACAAACAATGGACACAGCAGTTCTCGTCGGATCACTGAAGTTAAGCAACGCAACCTCAACTAGTACTAACATGGGTGGCCGCTGGGGAAAACTGGGTACCGTGAATACCCAAAAATCGTCGCATTAGCGTAGTGTTTGTGTAGTCTCTGCATTAGAACTATGCAGTGGATGGGGCGTTAATGAAGGGCCGTAAAACACCAACAAACCAAAACTGAGTCAAGGGCCGGGCAATTGATATTAAATGAAACAAAAACCAATTTGCTAAATAAGCTCTACATAAATTTTATAAGATAATGAATGAGCGACGTAATAATTGAAAGTCAAGATTGGGGCTTTTTCTTCAGGGCCAGATCTCTAAAGCAGTAGAGGGCAGGAGCCGGCTCGATCCTGGGAGATTACCTATATCATATGTGGTCTACTTCATCAGGTAATAAGACATTAAAAATATCAGGCTGAATCACACAGAATTATGAAATTAAACGCAAAAGCAGTACAGAGAAATTATTTTATACGATACATTAAATTTTGAACGGTTTCGATGTGAGGCATGCGCACAACAACTGCGCAGTACACCTTGGTGAATTACATGTTTCATGTTGAAGTTAACGGAATGGGCAGCTGCTGTTTTGTTCCCACTGCCTGTGTGATAATCTAAATTTAGTATTTATTTGATATTATTAATTGATCATCTGGGAGGGGACTTCTTTTGTTTAAGTTTGCAATATTTTGGAACTTGCATAATGCAGAAACATTTCAAAAGACGGTTGCTAGATTTTGGTCATCCGTTTGAAACCATAACGGAAGTGACTTTTATACAAATGCATTTTTCGTTTCTATCAGCAATTCCATCAGACATCGAGGAGGAAACAAATTCAAAGACAGTAAATTATTACGTCGATTTACGTTTGTTTTCGACCAAATACTCACCTTAGTCATTAGTAAGTAGTAATTTTGCTCTTGTCCACAATATTACTAATTTAAGCAATGCAGTAAATAAGTGATGAATTAAAGGGTTGAGTAAAGCTGCTTGAAATGAAATCTATTTTTTGGAGGGAGGGAATTACAAATATTACATTTCTGCATATTGCATGTAGCAAGCAATTACATTTTTATATTTGATGAATTTGCACCTGGTAGACCTGCTCAGTCTTCGATGATTAAGGGTTAGTTTAAATTTTGATTGCTGTTAGTCTCTCGTGGCGAGTTTGTTTATACTGCTTATAGGTCGGAATTTCGCTTCTAGTCGAGGGCAGTGGTCTAGTCTAGATCTCAGAATCAGGTGACAAGTAAATTTTGGCTTGATCCCTTGTGCTTAACTCCTGTGTGTAAATGAATTTACTTACCAACACGTGGAACGTTGAGTTCCAACTCAGAAAACTAAAAAATGACCCAGTGTCACCGAAATTCAGGATGGCTTGGAATTGGAAACTACAACGCAATGTTTCGGATAATTTAAAGTTGGTCAGATGTTGAGAATGTTATTTCAGATAGCATTTCTAACCATATTTTGTAAAGTTATTTTTAAGTTTCTGTCTTGCTGAATGTAGAGTTTCCCTGGTAAGAAACAATTTGAATCAGTACTCAGGTCGTGGGACCATGAATGAAAGTTTTGACTCTTCTCGATTATTTTGTCTGAATATTGGATTACTAGGAACTTTTCTGCTGACCAGCTACTTATTGTCATTCGGCTTCCTTTTGATCTCCTTCTGCAAACACAGGCTTTGGGTTAGAAAAAAGGGCATTGCCCTTTAGGATTCCTAAGCAGTGCAGGGCACCTTTCTACTATGCTGCTCCTTTGTTGATAGCTTGCCGGCTTGAGCTAAAGCAATGTTGGATGTCTTATATGGAATACTGTGAGTTTTCGAATTAATTAATCAGTATTTTAAGTTGGAGAAAATCCTAAAATTTATGTCTCCGTAGTTTAATTCAGGTGAAATTGAGGAACTGCATAACTCACGTTGATTTACAATAGTTAAGTACTACTGTAGTTTGGGCATGAGCCTGACTCCTGTTGCATTGCAGTTATTGTGCAAAAGGTGCACCATGCAATATTATAACCAACAAAGCATTAAATTTACCTGCCAAAAATTTCTATTTTGGTTGTGTAATGCGGTGTTGGAACAGTGGGGAAGGCAGGCATCCCCCACAGACAAATTAGCCAATATTTCTTGTGGGCTCCAGATGCCCGGTTGGGGTGCCCCCAGTCAGAGCATGTCCATTGGACCCGCAGACCCGACCCTGCCACAAGCGGGATAAGGGTATGATGATGATGATGAAGTACTGCTGTAGTTTATAGTGCATTAGTTTTAATTCGACACACATTAAAAGTTTTGGTACTTATACATTTATCTTTATCCGAAGTTTGGGTTCTCATTTTGTGTTCTCTATTAAAACTAAACGGCACCCATAATTTGCATTCTATTCATTATCCGCGATGAGCTTCCGTAACTTTTTCGCCTACGCGACAAGCGGTGCAGCTTCTCCGCTGTGATGACTTATTCGGTCGGGGGAGTTGTGAAAACGAATTTGGTAAGTGTGTTAATAAACGTCTTTTTACCCTTTCATATATTTAAATAAGAGCATTAGTGATATAAAAAAAGGATTTAATTGATCAGAAAAGGATTTAAGCCACCAAACGCGCATATCCATTGACAGAGAGTGCAATGTTCGTATTCCATTAGCAAGATGTCTGCCCATTGAAACGATTCGACATAATATTAAAGAATATTTGAATGAAATTGATAATAAATAAGAAGTATATTGCATGAGATGTGAGTTAAGTCGTGTTAAGAATGTAATACATGGCTGCAGTTTACGACAAGCAATAAGGTGTTGCAAGATAGAGTAAGACTTTATTTCAAAATTCATAGACGCATTCCGTGCACTTGAGGTAAATGCATAGAGAAAACACATTTTGGTAATGAACATCACCTAAAAGATCTATTTGCATATAAAACGAAAACATAAGAAGGCATACCAGCCGTTCATATTCTAACTAGTATATGGAGAATGGTTAAAAAATTGTAGAAGAGGATGAGATGTCGAAATTTTTATTAATAGAGAGCGTTGAAGTTTTCAAAGTGAGAAATGATGTTGCCTTTTATGGTGACATATGGAAATCTTGACTCCTGGTGTATTCGTTGAACAGCCTCCTTCCATTTAAGTTAGTGAACCATCTATTTGGTCTGCTTTTGGTAAAAATATAGTAAACCTTCTCTCTCTTCCCTGTTATATGCAGTTATAAACATAGTAACGGCCCGTTTTGAAATATTTTAAAGCATGTTTTGGTGGTTGTTGCACACGTTAAACGTTGGCAATGTGAAATTTAACTTATAGGTGCAATTCTGTGAAATAAATATGCACCTGATGGCCAGGGCCGGCCCTGGAGTTTGCGGGGCCCAAGGCAGCAGGCGATAGCGGGGCCCCAGTACCAAGTTTTTTTTAATTCAACAGCGCGGGGCCCAAGGCGGTCGCGTTGCCCTATGGCCGGCGCTGTTGATGCCCATATGAGAATATGCTTTTGTTTTCGGAATTTTTAGGGTATACATTCGCTCTAAAATGAGGTTGGCAATATCACTATCTGAATATGGCAGTAATGAATTTTACCACAGTACCTGCAGTGAGTAAATAATCACGAATTGATTGGTAACATCTGCAGAAGATGCTACTACTACATTCATGTACATTACGTAAAGTGCATCATATGAAAAATAGTCATATTCTTTATCTTAGAGCTTACAATCGATGAATTTACAGGTTCAGGTCACAGAAAACTTATTCCCGATTTGAAGATCCGTAGGACTTGGATTGACTTTGTTTGAATAATAATTTCTTACATCAACACTTCTATTTAAGCATCAGTTATGGCGTGGAAATGAAGCATTAACAAAAAGAAGTATGACGACTGTAAACAGACAGTAAAATTGATTTAATTTATTACAAATATCTTTCTACATTAGTCGGTGTTTGACTGCCTTCATGTTTTATAGACCATGGTGCTGGTTTTTATTTGAAAGGTCAACACTACAAAGTGGCACATTAATTTTTTTTTATCAGTGTTAAGGTGAAGGACGTTTAAGAGACGGTAAATATGAGAAATAGTTACTTAGTCTGTCTAATATGAAATCGGACCTACATGGTGACGTCCAGGCGAAGTTACTTACCGTTCTGTAAACTCCTTCTTCTGGCGTACAACATGTCCTATCAAAAAATTTTAATGATGTATAACTCAGATAATTTTGGCCATGTCGCTCCTTAAACCATTAAAAATTATATCTTAAACTTGTTGTGTCGAAATACTCTGTTGCTTTTTATCAGTAATTAATCTTTAGCTTTTATTTCCAACCAAATTAGAGGTCGACATGAATTATATCTTTTGATTTCTTTCTCTGTTCATTTGAACTTTAGGTCTCTCCTCCTGTCTGATATCTGGTAATATCACCGACCTCGGCAAGGGCTATTGAGGTTTACGTGATTCAAGTAGGCCCAAATGTCTTGAGTGCTGTAGCAATAACCCCTTTATTTTAAGGAGAAAAAGTTTTGATAATCATAAAATAAAATTTTCAAAAATATCGCAGGAGAATTAATAAATTTTTATCCAGAATTATCTAACTTTAAAAATGCAGATTTTGGGTCAAATATTGCTACGGTATTAACTAGTGTTAGGTCACTCGAAGTTTTTCGGATGAAAAAGGTATGATAATCTGTGGTGGCAAAATTCAAAAATTTATAAAACACGTGACCGATATGTGAATGAATTGTAATAAACGGGTCCAACTATAAAGAATAGCATATATTGAATATACATAACTTTTTACTTGCCTGAAACATGTTGATATATGCTTTGCCTTCCTTTGCAAGGTGTTTTTTTTTCTGCTTTCCAGTGTTTACCTGTAAATAGCATGTCTTTGTCAGACAATGTTATCACTTTGGTGTTAATTACTGTTGAATCTTCGCCGCATATGTCTAAATGGTTGCTGTTTTACATTCTGCTGAGTTCTTGGTACGCTGTGTTTACCCTGCAAAAGTCTTAACTTGCCCCTTCTTTAATCTTGAATTTAATTTCATTTTTCCTCATCCTGCCTCCAGACGTGTTGGGGTGCCCTCGGAGTGTTTAGAGGTCTGTCTTGCCTTTTTGTGATACTCTTACATTATCATAGTGTCTACTGAGTTTTTTTTAATATAGCTATTGGTTTTTGTTTAGTCAGTCGTCGGGGTCTTTTGTGAACAGCTTATTTTTCCTTGACTTTCCCTCATTATTTTTTTTAAGTAATTGAGGCCAAGGTAACGAGAAAATGTTTAAGATCACCCCAGTGCCACCTAGTTTTAGGTGCTGGCAGCCTAATTTTTAGGTGACATGTTTGAATTTGCTTTGGTAAAATTACTTTGGACCAGATCTATTCCGAAGGACACTTCTAGTCAAATTTACCTGAAATATTGAATGAAATTGTTGGTGTTATCGAGCACAAGATCTTATCACTTAATGACTACATTCCTGTAATTACATATTATGAACTGGTTTAATAAAGCGTTAAGGGTCTCAATATAACCGGTTGCTTTCATCCCGTAATTTAATAATGATAATGGAAATTTGCTTTTAATTGAGTTTCTACCTCAATCTTGATACGAAACTATTTCTCCACTCTCCAAAAGAGTTAGATTTTATGTATAGCTTAATTGAAAGCAGAAATTACGGCAGTTATAATAATAATTCACTTTTAGAAACCTAGGGTACAATGGGAATGCATAAAATATAAGCGAATATTTTGACGACTTTTCCCAAGAACTTGTTCTCCTCCCTTGCCCTCAGCAGTGCACTTCCGGTTCGTGTGGTGAGTTCGCGACACCTTTTTGTTTGATGCCCATTTTAATGGGTACATTGAATCCATTTCTTGCATGATAAATACTTACCTGATCGGGCTTGCTAATATTAGTCATCGTTCACGACATCTCGACTTATCATCGGCTTACACTTTAATACAGTATCTTCTGCAGTGTGAGGAAGACCGAGAAAGACAAGAGTGTGACAGAGATACCTACTTAAAGGTTCATTGGCATTTTTTAAATGTAAGGGGCGATTAGAAAGATAGATATTTGATCGGAAATAATGTAAAGTATATCACTTTTGGAGTTTAAACGTGTGTCTGTCTTAACCCCTCGCGGAATGTTTGAAGCCCACGCACACAGAAAAATCGTGAGGGATATACTGTATATGCTCAACTACAAGTTCTTTTGCTGATCAAAGGTATGACGAATCCTACACATTATGTGACAACTTTTTAATTGAAAATGGCTATTGGTTCGTACAGTATATCATGTGAATAACATGCAACTTCCTGCTGCCTCACTTCTGTAGGTATATATTTTTTATTGGAGTTATCTGTTGATATTAGACTTATTTGAGCATATGAAGTTGCTAGCTGTTGTATTTGCATGCTAATTTCACGTTTTCTTGACACTTTTATTTGCGAACGTCGTCAGAAAATGTGGAGATGTTATTGGTGGTGGGTGCTTGCTGGGTGCAAAATATTAATTTGGGTTAAAGAAACAGACAGAGGTATCTTCAAACGGCATGCACAAATCGAAACGTATTTAGGGGACAGTTTTTTTTGGAAAGAATTTATTTTTGAACATGACTTAGTTAAAGGCTTGATGAATGATGCTAAACTGTGTGCCAAAATCAGTTTACTATGCGATTCTGTTTTAGTAGATTTAACGTAAAACTGTGCCCTAAATATTTATGAAAAATATTAAGAACTTTTACTACCTATTCCTTCATTTAAGGTTTTTAATTTTTTTCTGTTTGCTATATGATAGGAAATTTCTTAGACAATATTTTGTGTATTGCTGACCAAGTTCATACTGCGGCCATTGATAGTTAAATTATATGCAGGAATGAAATGATGGATGCGGTTGTAGCTTGTGAAATTAAATTTTGAATTAACTTTTGCTTCTCATGTGTTTATTTATGAATTTTACCGAAATAACTAATCTTTCGCTAACCGATGTAGTAAAAGTGTTTGACACTCTTAGGTGGATATGAACCGATTATTGATAATTATAAATGCCTCGTTCGAAGATCGAGACCTGTTTTCTATGTCTTTATTATTCGCATTTATTCATTCCAAGTCGAATATACCTTATAAGGGTGTGATTGTTGCTTTAACACTTTTTTCGTTAAGTACCCAAAATTTAAAAACATTTAACTTTAGCTAGAAAACTTTGCCTTAACGGTGAAATCCCGCCTCGGTGGCACGGTGGGTAGCGTGCTCGGTAACTGCGTCAGTGGTTCTAGGTCCCAGACAGGACCGAGGTGGATTGGCTTCTTTCGGGCGAGAGAGAGGCTCCGAGTGCGCCTTCCTTCGGATAAGAATTAATACCGAGGTCCCGTGTGGTGACGATGGCATTTGCACGTAAAAGATATTATTAGTAGTGCCCAGCTTTCCCGAGCGACCACCCATGTCAGTACTAATTGGGCTTGCGTTGCTTAACTTCAGTGATCAGACGAGAACAGGTGTGTCCAACGCAACTCGCCGCTCCCGCCCCTCTGGCGTTGGTGCAGTGCCCCACTAAACAGTAGACCGACGATTAATAAGCATAAGGGTTGCAGGTTTAGTTGGCAGCCCGCTGCGGAAAAACACCGTCCAATATTTCACCCTTGTGTCCATTCAGAGGGACAAGATGGGTACTTGATCCTGACTTTGGCGGAAAAAGGGTTAGGAGTTGTTTTTTTATAGTTTTAAAAAAATGTAGTCGTGATACCAAATGAATTTCTTTTTGGACGATTATAGCGCAGCAATAATTTTTATTTGCTGTGGTTCAAAACATTTTCATTTTGATTTACTGTCACCGTTAGCTTGAAATGGCAGCAATATGGAAAATCTCTGAGATACTCCCTTTGGAATTTTTTTGAACTCAATTTGTGATCATCGCATTTATCATTGATAAGAGAGGATTTGTTTCACGAAAATGCCCCTCGTCTTACATTAACTCTTGGGTTATTAACCTGGGACCCATGAAAGGAAGTTTATGTAAGCCGTTCACGAATTTGGGAGGATTCTACTGTATTTCTAGTATTAAATTGTTCTGTAATACTTTGGTGGGATTTGATGGGCAGATAGACTTGAGAATGAATATATTTGGGGTAGTTCAGGAGAATGAGAGAGGATATACTCAGACTAGGTAAGTTATATGAGGAGAGATGGGCAGGAGTTGATTATATATGTCACAGGATGCATGCTATTGGGAGCAGGGTAGCAGGTTGTTCGGCGGAACAATGCAGTGTGTGTGTCTGTTTGGGGATCTGGTGTTAAATAAGAGAATTCCAGTACCATACCTCGTTGACCCGAACCTGTCATTGACAGGATAAGCTTATTGAAGAAATGCATTGTTCTGATAAATTAGGTTGTAGTTCTTAACCTGCGCCAGATCTACCCTGACAAAGATTTGCACAAATTTGATCGATTCCTATCAGTGACGTGAAACGAATAAAAGCATCCTGTCCTCTGTTATCGGCATGCATTTTGACACGAATATGTATTCAAAATTTGGTTGTTGCTGCGCAAATGCTATGGTCTAAACTCATTATTGAAAGAGGCGCGAGCAGTGTTCGACTTAATAGGCCCAGTGGCTTCTAGATGGTTGGCCTATGCGGATGAAATTAAGAGAAATAAGTAGTAAAAAGAGTTTGCAGAGACAGTCGTCTTAGGATTGGAGAAAGACAGCATTTACGAATGTTAATAGGAGGGCAATTCTGTCGGAATAATGTATATGGCATTAATATTTTATTACTTCATAACTAGAATTTTTTTCGGCAGTATCTAGGTTGTTAGGTAGGTAGGTACTTAGATGTTTTCATTTATGATAAATAAAAGAATGCTTTATCCGAATAATATGCCAGTCGTCTTTGTGGCTTAGAAAACTAGCCATTCAGGTTTTTGTTTTTCATAATAAAAAGAATCGTTAAATAAGATGTATTTACTGGACTGGTGTGTGTTGTTTGCATCGGACGTGGTCTAATTTCGGGTTAAGCTTTTGACTTTAGAAATTTAAGTACCAATCTACTGTAATTCATACTGTATATAAAGAAATCGTTGGTAATAATACATGTTTGTGGTTTCTTTCAAAATGTTTTCTCATTTTTTCCCCAAAAGAAGTGAATATTTAGTAAATAGTTCTAGTAACTGTTTCACCTTAGTAATTGCTAGCATAATTAGCCATTAACACGCTAAAGGCGCTAGGCAGTTAGAACCATTTAATGCTCATGTAAAAATAAGGCTAGCTTTGAACTAATATAATAACGGGATGGTCAAACTGAGGTTTCGCGGACCGCATGCGGCCCTATTAACAGTTATTCCGGAGCGCAGGGCGCAGCTAGAAGGGGGCGCCATGTGCCAATATTATGATTAAACTATTATTAAATACTAGGCCTAATTCGGCAACTGGACATCGTCGGATCGGGCCAGGCCTCATAGTGCATTTAAAAACAAATTATTAAGAAAAGAAGGCCAACACTGGATAGCCCTCATGACAACGCACATGTTACCAATGTGGCTCTCGGGATACCCCCAGTTTGACATGCCTGCTATAGAGCAAGTTTTTGATCTAGTTTCCATAGCAGTTTTTTTCCAACGTTCTTTTTACCCTGCCCCACCTAAGCTCCTCTAAAATTCTATATAGATATTTATTATTCAAAAAGTGAATGGGATGACGGCAAAATGACAGCTTGTTCAGGACACAGTAGGGCGGTATACATGTACTGAGGAAGAAATCACTAGGAAATTTTAAATAAAAATATTAAGTAATGGGAAAAAATAATGCTTGAATTGCCCCTTGTGGGGCGTGCGTCCCACGTTGGAAATCACTGTTTTGTAGCAATTTTCAGCGCAGAAAAGGTTGGGATGGGCTAAAATCACCCCGGGCCACGTTTCCGATAAGTTCACGTGGGTAGGTCGCTGCTATATGTATTTATATTGTCACTCATTCTGGATATCAGCTTCTTTGAATACTTAAGAAACTATAAGTTTCAGAAAAGTTGATACTCGCAGCTAAGAAATAATCGAAACATATCATAGCAACTATTAACACATTTCTCGCCTATGGCAACGTCGGGTACCCATATTTCTCCCTCTGGACGGTTAACTGTTGGACGATATATTTACGGAGCCGACTGCCGACCTAAGCTGCAACCCTCTGCGTTGGGGCATTCCACCGACGCCTAGGGGTGAGTTCCTATACCTGGAAATTTTCCCTGATCCACCTGTTCCTAGTAGAGAGGGTTATTTAACGCGCAAATCACATCGTATACCACACGGCTTTACTTCCCATGCGAAGGAAAGCGAACTCGGGGTCCCTCTTCCTCGAGAGAAGCCCAAACCCATTTCGCCCCAGTATCAAACCTGGAACCACTGACGCAGTCTTGCAACACGTTGCTCACCGCGCCACCGAGGAGGGTTGGCTTCAGGTAACTTTCTCAGTTTTTTGGTACATTCAAAGTAAATCCGTCGGCATCCTTTGCGGGCCGCAATTCTGTTGGTTTCTTATCTCTACCATGGAGAAGTTTAAAATGTACTCTGAATGTTTTGCGGGGTCGGATTTTCAGGCCCATAAGATCCCTACCAAAAGGATGGTGAAAACATGAGACACAACGGCGCAATAATAATCGAATTTTAGGGGCGGTTGTCCTCTACCTTCTGATTTCCTATCTTTCTATTTCTGGGATTTTCCCTTGTCTTCCTATTTCTGTTTGCATTGGCTTCCATTTTTGACGGGATATTTGAATCTCCTGGGTACTATTAGTTCTCAACCCTACCGAGGCCGGGAAACTGGCGGCTGCTTGCTTTGTAGGGCGATCTACCAAGTAACAAGTATACAAAGATGGGACTGAGATGGTTTGGGCATGTAATGTGATGAAGGGAAAGTAAAAGCTGCTTAAGTTCATCAGTAGGATGCTGCTCCCAGGCAGTAAACTTGGTAGAAGTAGACCTATGCTGTTCATGGAAGTGCTCCAAGATAGAAAGGAATGGAATGCTAGACCTCGTAGATTGGATCCTGCCATAGGCCCGATGATAATGATGTGGCAAATAAAAATGCTGGAAAGATCTCGGTATCACTGTTATTATTGTGCGAAAGATTCGACATTAAATATTACTTTCTATTCTTTCAACTTCTTTTGCATTTCTTCAATTTCTGTTAACGTTATTCTTTAAGTTGGTGAGCTTTGTAAAAATTAGCTTTTTTACTTTAATATGGCAGGAAACTATGACGCATGTTTAATAAAAAGCTGTAAAATGAGTGTTACAAAATAAGATTTAAGGTTCCTTACTGAAATAGAATCCTGTCCTTCTGGTTTAACACCTTTTTTGTGAACTGAAAAATGAGTGCACCGGATGTTGCAAAAAATGTTTTAAATTTTATTATACTTTATAAGGATTATTTTCCTTGTATAAATTATAACTGATAGTTTAGTAATTGCTGTTAATGTTGAGATTATAATAACACTTGGTTGAATAGTTTATTTTCTGAAGTTAAGTAACAGGATTCGTTATTACTAACATAACGCAGGATTAGGAGGTATAGGGCAAAAGCAACTCCTAACCCTTTTCCCGCCTATGGAAGGGTCGGGTACCCATCTTGTCCCTCTGAATGGACACAAGGGCGATATATTGGTCATAGCTTTTCTGCAGCCGGTTGCCGGCCAAAGCTGCACCCCTACGCATATTTATCGTCGATCTAGTGTTCGTTGGGGAATGCTACCGGCGTCAGGGGGCGAGCTCCTACACCTGGAAATTTTGCCTCATCTACCCGATGCATAGTAGAGAGGGTTCTTTTACGTGCAAGTGCCATCGTACACCAACACGGGACCTCGGTTTTACTTCTCTTCCGAATGAAGGTTCGCTCGCGGTCTCTCTTTCGCCCGAAAGAAAGCCAAGCCACCTCGGTCCAGTATCGAACCTATAACTACTGACCCAGTTGCCGAGCGTGCTAACCACTACGCCACCGCGGCGGGTCTGATTAGGAGGCATAGGGCTGACAGAGAATTAAACTTTTCGATTATTCGTCCGAATGTGGATCTGAAGAACGTTATTTAATGATAATGTGATGAAATCTTAACATTTTTATTTTGAATGGGCAGCTAAATATACAGTGGAACCCGGACAAGAGGTTTCCCGCGTAAGAGGATTTCTCGCATTTGAAGCCAATGTTTTAGGTCCCGAAATGAAAGGCATTAAGTCTATGTCGCCTTTTCCCCGACTTAAAGTTTCTCGGATGTAAGATTTCCCGCATAAGAAAGTGAATTTTACTAGACCTAAAGTATCATTTAATGTTGAAATTCTCCCGTTTAATACGTTTTTTGAAGACTCACTGAGGTTTGACAGACTACTGACGGTTTCACTGGACAATTTGAGGACTATGTTAATGTAGATGACAATTATATGCCTTGTTTGGAGCAAAATATTAAAGAAATCTGTGAACATGACCAAGATGTCAGGGAGTGAGGAAGACGAAAAGGAATGTGTAGTGCCACCTTCTTATATTGAGGCATTAAAAACTTGTGATACACTTCGGACATATGTTGACAGTGTTCGTGACACCATTTGTTGAACAGATATTTGTCCGTTTTTTCAAATATTCATAAGTGAGTGTTATATTAGAAGAACCCGAAGACCCAACCCTGCCACTAGCGGGCTAAGGATATTATGATGATGATGTGTAGACCTATTATATTAAAATGTTTATAAATTTGTTTAAGATTATATTTCTCCTTACATCAAGAGGGTCCCAATCAAGTTGAAAGGGAAGTTTTACAGGGCAGTGGTTAGGCCAGTTATGCTTTTTGTTGGTGTTTTAGGGCCCTTCAACTACAGGGTCATTAGAGCCCCGCCAGTTATGCTATATGGATCAGAGTGTCGGGGAGGGAGGAAAGGCCACATAAATAGAATGCAAGTGACCGAGATGCGAATGTTGCGGTACATGAGTGAGGTGTTGAGAGCTGATAGAATTAGGAATGAGTATATTAGAAGTAGCCTGGGGGTGGGGGGGCATCGCGGAAAAAATGAGGGAGGGTAGATTTAGGTAATATGGACACGTAATAAGAAGAGGGGAGGAGGAGCTCGTTAGGTTCATTACAGGAATGCAGGTGGGAGCGGCAAATTGCATTGGACACACCAGTTCTCGTCTGATCACTGAAGTTAAGCAACTCAACTCCAGTTAGTACTGACATGGGTGGCTGCTTGGGAAAACTGGGTACCGCTAGTATCCAAAAAATCGTCGCATTAGTGTAGTGTCTGTGCAGTCTCTACATTAGAAGTAGTTGACCTTGTAGTTGAAGGGCCCTAATGACCCTTCCTAAGGGGCCTAATGACCTTGTAGTTGAAGGCCCCTAAAACACCAACAAACAACAACAACAGGAATGCAGGCGGTTGGTAGCGTCCGTGGCAGGGGGAGACCAAAGCAGACGTGGAAGCTGGTTGACTGTATGGATATGGTAGTGTGTGGGATGTAGGTGGGAGTAGTGGACTAGAACCCGAAGACCCGACCCTGCCACAGGCGGGAAAAGGGTTAGGCGTTAGTTTTGCATCAGTAATTTTTTGATATACTGTATTGCTGACATAAGCATTGTCGGCACCACTTCAATATCGTCATCAATATCTACCCAATTTTCAAATTCCTCTTTAGGCGTATCACCTGAAAAGCTTTCGTTCATGTCAGCTGTGCATTGTAAAGTCATGTTCTTCCAAACGGGGCCGTAACTAGGGCGTGGCGAAGAAGGCGGCCGCCACGGGCGCAACTGGGTTTGGGGCGCAAAATATTTGTTTTTTGTCATTATTGGGTTACAGGCAAGCAAAAGTTAGACACTTGCCACGGGCGCTTCATACCCCCGTTACGGCTCTGCTTCCAAACCAGAAATTTCGTCACATATTGTATAAAAACTACCAGAATTGATAAGAGTAGCTGAATTTTGATTATAATAAGCAGATTATTTTTAAGCAATTTTATATATGGCTTGGTACCGATTGATTGTGACAACAATAGCCGATTGATAACATTACCCGTGATTACAATATCAGACTTCCACTATAACTGTATAATCCACACGTAGATTTGGTTATTATAATTTTTTTTATTGAATGTTTGTCGTCTGTTTCTTTTGACGAACGGAATTCCGATATCCGGTCCTCCAACATTTATTGGACCGCCTTGATAGTTCCTCAGATGAAAATATGATGGAGATCGATCGCGTGGTCATCTCCAGTTTACCTCATCACGAAGCGTTGTAATATCAGTATGATTCCAAAAAAATGCTTACCATACAACGACAGAGCCTTTTAAATGCAGGAAACCTCCGATTGTATTCAAATTTAGTGATAAATGTTGATATCCCACTAAGAAATTCCATCCTACTGTTGTGTTGGAAAAGAACAACTGGCCGTTCTCGGACCATTGGTTATCGTTGATGAAAGGGAACTGTTGGTAATGCAGTGAAAACGTTTTTGTAACACAACCCTTTAAATGCACTACTGTTATGGCAATTGCGTTTCTGGAATAGACGTGTACCTTACATTTCCAGCTGTCAGTACCTTTTAAGGTCTCTGGGTGGCTTAAATAGACTCTGTTGTTAATGTACTGCTCATTCCTGAAGACTCCTTAAAAACAGCTACATACAACTTCCATAGACTTTGGTTATAGCGGTTTTGGGAACCTTCCATTACGGGACTAGCGTCACTACCTCTGTGGACACCTGGCCTTAAGGTTGCATGGCACAACCACCATAGTGACGTAGGTGGCTGTGCTCGATTACAGCGTCAGTAGTTCCAGGTTCGATACTGTATCGAGGTGGGCTGGCTTCTTTCGGGTGAGAGGGAGGTCCCGAGTGCACCTTCCGTAGGATGGGAAGTAAAGTGTGGTGTACGATGTTATTTACACGTAAAAGAATCCTCTATAAATACTATGCAACGAGTAGAATTTTAACACATTCACACATCATGGGCCGCAGCGCGTCGTAGAAATACATCTGCCTCACTTCTATATGGGTTGCATGAGCCATCACCACAGGCGGGTATCAAAATGCATTCGACCATGCAAAATGAGCATTGCCTCCAAAAGTAGCTAGATAAGTCCCCACTTTAAGATGTCAGTCGCTCACGGGGTACCCACATGGGTATCCGACCCTGCCGCAGGCGGGAAAACGGTTAGTAGTTGCTTGATTGCTGGTTGTCTTAGCAGTGGCACGGTACGCCAAACTGTGTGCGGAGGATCCGCATGAGTCTTTAGAAGTAGATATTAATAAAGGTTATTTATTAATGAACGTTATTATGAGCATGCATGTATGATGCATCGTTTAATTTTTAAGTGACGTTTAGCGTGTATGAATTTAATTAAAATGTGCGAAACCTTTGATCCCGTGTGGGTTCCGCCATACAATGTAAAGCCTGTTGTACTCCTCGCTCTGTATGCCGTCCAGGACGATTAAGAAGGGTGCTGCAATCGGTTGATAGCCAGCAACTGTTGTTTTGACTGTTCGTTGGGGCACTACCGACGCCAAGGGGCGAACTCCTACACCTGGAAATTTAGCCTCATCTACTCGTTGCATAGTAGAAAGGATTCTTTTACGTGTAAATGCCATCTCACACCACACGTGACCTTGCTTTTACTTCTCATCCGAAGGTAGGCACAGTCGGGGCTTCTCTCACTCGAAAGAAGCCAACCCACCTCGATCCAGTATCGAACCTGGAACCACTGGCGCAGTAAATGGAAGACGCGACCTATTGCGCCACAGTCAGGAGCAATCGTTTTAATCAATGGGGAGCCTGGATTTGATTTGTAAAAATGTGCTTTAGCACTGTACCTGGGCAGACTACTTGTAGGTCCTAGGTGACAGTCGAGGTAGAGAATGGTCACACATCATGACCATGTAATATTGGCTGTTACTGGCGCTGTATTGTGTGAGGAGCCCTGAAGATGAATGAATAGAAGTTCACAATCAAACGCTCAAATGAATCATGAGAGACAAAAGTTTCCCGCTGTTATCTAGGCTAGTCAATCTAAAGTATGTCCTTTTCCAACAAAAGGAATTAGGGCGATATTGAACTTTTTAGGACTTCATCACTTTTGTTTACTAGCATCGAAAAGCATGGGGCACATGCTTCTCCCTCGCTCTGTCTATAGTGTAAAACGATGGCGAACTTTTTTATTTGCCCATTTTATGATGATGTGGAGCTTAAAAAGTGAAGGGTATGCTGTTTTTATAGATGATAGTTCGGTTTTTGATTTCGATAATTATCTTACGAAAGGAATTTAATCCTTTTCTGCTCCTCTCAGTTGAATAAACTCGTGAATGACTTTATAGAAATGTTATTTGCTTTATTTTAAAATGGTTTCAGCGTCATTTCAATTGAATTGCCCATAGAGAACTGCAGAAAAATGCTAACTGCGTTGTTTAGGGCACTTTTGTTATGGTTAACTAAATGCTGTTACCCCTGGCGTCTGTGAACTTACAGAAAAGGTTTTGACGCCTGTCCTCATTACAAATTTTTAGCATTATGTTAAAAAGCATTATGTTTTACCCCGGAAAGGCCATTACTTGCACCCTGCATTGTAGTTTACTTGCTAGTGGTGAGTCGATCACTCCAGAATCTCAGAATTCTAGCATTAAGCGTCTAACCACTTTTGGGTTCATCAAAAGAAAAACAAAATGGAAATTTCTGTCATTTAGGTTGTTGTTGGTTGGTGTTTTAAGGCCCTTCAACTACAAAGGTCATTAGAGTCCCGTCCACGGCATAGTTCTTATGCAGAGACTGCACAGACACTACAGTAATGCGACGATTTTTGGGTATTAGCAGTACCCAGTTTTCCCAAGCGGCCACCCATGTCAGTACTAGCTGGGGTTGCGCTGCTTAACTTCAGTGATCAGACGAGAACTGGTGTGTCCCACGCAATTCCCCGCTCCCTGTCATTTGGCTGTTTTGTTTAAAATACTGTAGTATGATCTCTACTTGCCCTTTCCTTCACCTCCCTCTTCACAGCTCTTGTACCTGTCCCATTAGAATTTGCACAAGAACATAGTACTTAATTAGGAGCGGTAGTTCATACATCTTTTTAAGTGTTATTGGATTAAACACAGACTTTACCTAGGTCTTTTTTACAGACCGGGATTGAACTCTGGATGGCAGCACAAGCAGCAGGAATTGGCCTGAGGTATGTGGATGGTGATGACCTTCATAAAGATGGAATGAAATATTTGGCCCTAATGCACTTGTTCGTGGCGTGCCTGATTGGCGGCTGTATCTATCATTCGATGCCCTTGGAATGGAGGACAGTTGTTGGAGACGTTTATATATGTTTTCGTTTACAGATATGTTTATTAATTGATAATAGAGTGTGAGTTTGGTGTGGTCTTTTAGCACCTTGATGCAGTTTTATTACTTTTCGTTTGCCCCATTGAAGTGTTGCGAACAAGCCCATTCCTTATTTTATACTTAGGGGATTGATTCTTTTTATTTGTGAGGTCATAACTTCGCCAGTTTATATTTTGTGGTTTTATAACGGGTATTCACATGATAATCGTGCTAAAGTCATTTTAAGGGGTGGGGAAAAATATCATCTCTTGTCTTTATCATTCTTGAATCTGTATAAATTTCGCTTAACGTTTTTTTTTTTCTTGGAGGGTGAATATGTCGTTGACATTGAAATTGATGCGTTAAAAGTGTTTTTCTTGTTTTGGTGAGGCAATAATCATGCCTCCAAAATTAAGTTCCATTTTATCTTGGAGTTGTACCAAATTTCATTTGGGTACTTGAATGCAAGTTATAAGTTGGGATTTTTATAGTAGCACTGTGTAGGATGGCCAACGTCCTGGTTAGAATGAAAGGGCAGGAATTCGTAAACGTGACCCTGACAGGGGGAGAAGGAAGAGAATGAGAGATAAGTGTACGATGATGGAAATATGGAAATAAAATCTAGGGAGCTCACCAGGGAGAGCTTTTACGTACTTTACTCCATGTTCTTACGTGCAGGTGACGTCGTATGCACCATACGTGAGACGACAACGTTACATGTCCTCTGATGGAAGGCCTGAAATCTACCCGCCTCAACCGGGTTCAAACCTGCATCCCTCGGCTCAAGTCCCATTCCGCAGTCCACGACGTGGTACTGCATAGTCCTCAGAAAATATTACAGCAGTCGCCTTATGCAACTACTTACCCATTTTCCCGCCTATGGCAGAATCGGGTACCCATCTTGTCCCTCTGAATGGACGAAAGGATGATCTTTTGGACGGTGATTTTCTGCAGCCTTATAATCAACCGTAATTAAAAATACGCCGTTTTGTTATTTAATTTTATTTTTATCTTCTCTATGACGTCGTTTTCCAGAGAGCCACGGAAAAACGTAAAAACTACCAACCCGTGACCTTAAGACCTTAAGAGTTTGGAGAATGTCGTTGCTCTGTAGTTATCTTATCGACCAGCACTGTACATCCAGCTATTTCCAGTTTTCTAATTGGATTTTACAGCTGCCCAAACGCATAGCGGTGCGGCGCTCCTATCCCACTACGGGTCTCAAACGACTGCTGGAAATGGAGTGATTTTTGCACTATTCTTCTGCTGGATACGCCCAATGTGCCTTTGACTTTAAAGATCTGGTATAGGGCTAACACTGCTCACAACCTACACGGAACGACGGCTTAATTTCCTCTGTTGGAGGGCTTACTTGGGGCTTGCTTCTGGTACGAAAGTAGTCATCCTGGGTCGGGACTGATGCTAGAACCATAGAGTCACGAGTCATGCGTTTTCTATGCACCCCCGAGACAGACGGATGAGTTAACTAGAAGAAACGTAATATAAAAACATATTTCTGAAAGGGATGTTAGTTTTAACTACTCGTTCCCTATAAAAATGAATATTCTTTGTAAGAATCGAACCTGTACCGCGACGTCATTGCTAGTATGCGAATATCAGACGACTGCTCTAGTTCTATTGGCGAATGTGTCATTTCTGAGATCCACTGTTCTAGTCACTCCAAATCAGTGTTTCTAATTAGTTTTATTTGGGCTATATATCCGAAAAGACGACGTAACTGTGGTTCATTACCTTTTAGTCGCTACGCATCCATGTGTAAGTGGACCGTTTTTCACTGCCCAAGGATATTTATTTGTCCGTCCGGATTCGGGCTGGTATCCGCCTTTTAGTTGACCCAGGCGAATTTAAGACAAGAATGTGTAATTACGACGGCTTCACTGTACTGCACTGCGTAAGGTCATTGACAGTCATTCCGCGAACACGTTGACCACCCGTAATGCGAATAAACAAACGGGTGTAAAGGATACCAATAGTGGTCCTTAACAAGGACCCTTCAGATTTCGTTTCCATTTAAAATCTGATGTACTCATAAGAGGCTTTTTATGTCAGTAATGCTTGAAAATTGAATATGCAAGTTCAGCTAGTAGGTGTTCACCTCCTTTGTTTTAAATTTGGGCGAGGCTTAGCGTCCCATGTCTTCTGGTTATCGTTCAAAATATATCTGCTGTTGTAGGAATAAAGGGTTATAATAATTTAAAAAGTGAAGAAACGTATTAAATATTCAAGAACCTTACTTTATGTAAATTACAGGTGAGAGGAGAACTCCAAGTGCTCCTTTCGTCGGACGGGGCATCCGTCAGTTAACAGTTATAACATTTAAGACGATCAATTGTATTTTTAATATAAATATTTTTAAGATACCGTTCTGGTCCTTAAGAAAGGGAGCGGGCACGCCGTGATGGTCCGGACTAATAGTTCAACTATTCCCTTTCCCAGAATTGTATATAAATTGATGGAGGCAACAGTTTATCTGCTGGTCAACGTGACTTGACCGTTACTACTAGGAAAAGGCATAATAACTGAGTTAACTAAATTAGACTTTACTCTTTTGGGTTTGCTTGATGTGTTTACAAATTAATAACCGCAACTATTTGGCCCCCTTCACACCCAT
Source organism: Trigoniulus corallinus (assembly GCA_013389805.1). Classification (NCBI taxonomy): domain Eukaryota; kingdom Metazoa; phylum Arthropoda; class Diplopoda; order Spirobolida; family Trigoniulidae; genus Trigoniulus; species Trigoniulus corallinus. The sequence continues at coordinate 16,479,352 of JAAFCE010004209.1, read as the reverse complement.
CCTTGTGTGCATATATTTACCTCGGTCGCTCATTTAGTGGCATGCTATACTCTTGAACTCATAATCGACAATTCAATTCTGGTCGAGACAGGTGGCTACTTTCGAACCCGAGGGAAACACTAAAATCAAATTCTAATCACGATGGAAATTAAAGTCGAAGTCCCATATGTAACGTGTTCTTTTATCCACTATAGGTAAAAGAACCCTTGCTACATGGAGCAGATGTACTCTTAAATCGGCAACGTTCCCATTTGTAACAGCCACCCCTTCACATCGGTAAGTTACCGCGAGTTGTAGCCAGGCCGACTTCCAATAAACCAAATTAAGACAAAGACCAATTTTAAAGATTTTCACAAATACATGTCGGGGTTGCAGTCTCAAATCATTCCGTAATCCAAATTTTGATTCGTAGTACCCAGCGCGCTGTTTGATGATTGGCGAAGCACTTAAGGTTCTCTATAAATTTCCGACAGGGATGGACCTAGGCCAGTGGTGGCGAACCTTCTTTTTTTGAAGATGGGTCACAATCACACGAAAAAGAAAAACAAAAAGTTGTCCGCGGGTCAGGTGCAAGCACTGTTTAATTTTATGCAATAAAAATGAATTATTAGTAATAATGAATAAAGTTTAGTAAAGTAGCAAATAGAGACCATCATTCTAATACCCTTATCCCGCCTGGGTCAGGGTTGGGTCTGCATACAGACAACCTGTTCTCACATCTGTTGTTTATAAGGCGGCAAACTAGGTGATTCACGCTCGGGTCACTTAAAATTGTGCAGTGGGTCACAGATTCGCCACCACTGACCTAGGCCATTATATTATTTCTTGCTATTGATAATAATCAATCACATATGGCAGGGTCGAATTCCGCGAGTCCGGTGCAGTACCTAATGTAACAACTCGTGCTCATGTAATCGTGGCCTGTCTCCTTCCTGAGTACAGGAGGCGAGATCGTTCACCTTGGTATTTTGGTAATTTACATGTATAACTTAGGACTGGCATTCTCTTATAGACTAATTTTTGTTTGAGGTTCGTCCTGTTACCGTTATATTTTGTCCATGACGTTAACTAATGAACTTTCAATTTTCGCCTAATTTTATTTATGGAATAGAGGCAGTAACCGATGATCCAGCATGGATTTGACTAATTAGTCAGGTCCTGACTCACTAATATGGTTAACGTTTATATTATGGTTCAAGAGCCCAAATGAAATAGTGTTTAACCTTGTTTGGACAGATATACCTCAAGAGAGTATTTGGCAACGTCGAAAGGTATGTGCCTACTTTATTAGTTCATAATTTCTAAAATTAGGTACTTCCGATACAAGATGTTGATTAGTTTTGATACCCTGTTATTTAGGTTCCGAACCGTAATTTTATTCAAACTAATTTTTGTAGCCGAGGAGGTGAAGGCCAAGGCCGTTTATTTGGAATCCTCGAGCACCTTTCACCTATAATGTATGATTTCAGAATGTGGTCTTGGACTCCCCATTTGATAATTTTGCATCGACAGAATTTGATTAAGATGATGGAACCTCGTGTTATCAAGGTTCTTCAGTGTTATCGTGTGAAGAAATGCCAAATTTTGATTTATAATTCATTTTAGGCAATTTATTTGGAAAGTTCTCAATTTGGGTTGTTTGGATGCGATCCGATGCACTACTGCCACCTGACTATATGCAGTAGCTAATCATTTCAGCTCCATAAGACATGGGCTAAAGCCTATTATGTCTTTTAAGGTACACTGATATTTTGCTTCATGTTTAGGTCACTTTCAGGAAATCTGTAAGGAGCGACTTATTGTGTTGGACACACAAGTTCTAGTCTGATCACTGAAATTAAGCAACGTAACCCCAGCTAGTACTAACATGGATGGCCGCTTGGGGAAGCAGGGTACCGCCAATACCCAAAAATCGTCGAATTAGAACTACGCAGTGGACGGGGCTCTAATGACCTTGTAGTTGAAGGGCCCTAAAACACCAACGAACTAAAAGGAAATCTTTATGAATAATTATAATCATTTAATGGATTCTGAAATTTTAGTTTTGATATACAGTATGTGATTTTTGAAATACCTTTTTGATGATCCCGCCTCGGTGGCGCAGTAATTAGCGTGCTCGTTAACTGCGTCAGTGTTTCTAGGTTCGATACTGGACCGAGGTGCGCTGGCATCTTTCGGGTGAAAGATGCTCCAAGCGCATTTTCCTTCGAATGAGAAGTGGAACCGACGTCCTGTGTGGTGTGCGATGGCATTTGCACGCCAAAGAACCCTCGCTACTTTCTAAGGTGTAGGAGCTTGCCCCCACTGGCGTCGGTGGAATCCCTCAACAACAGTAGGCCGACGATGAATAAGCATAGAATTTGCAGCTTTGGTCGACAACAGGCTGCGGAAAAACACTGACCAGTATATCACCCTTGTGTCCATTCAGAAGACAAGATAGGTACCCGACCCTGCTGTAGGCGGGAAAGGGGTCACTCAAAATTTGTGTATCAAGGTTGTTGTGTACGTGCATTATTTCTAGTTGTTATTTATTCCGTACAGGTTTACTAACTCTATAAAATCCATGGCTGTCAGTGTAGGATGTATCATTTATAAAAATAGATTTTGAACACAAATTTAGAGAGAAGGCTCTCTTTGAAGTGACTGTTATGGTATTGAGAACTGTTGACTGGGACACGTCATTTCAATGGTGAGTTAAGCAATTTGATCTCAGTTTAGTAAACGGGTGGTAATATGCTGTTGAATGCTTGCCTATGAATGCGAATTTATTCGCGTTGAAGTCATATTTGTTGTAGTTGACTCCGAATCACTCTGAGGTCAGGACGCAAAAGTTTTTGACAATGGGAACATTAAGAAGAATAAACAATCAAAATTTTATTGAATTTTCAAGAGAGCAGTGGGATAACGTGTCTCAGCGTCTCTGCCCACTGCTGAATATCAGGACCCACTACCATGTGCGTTGGACGAGAGGGTGAAAGCCCCATTTGCATCTTCTGTCGCATGGGACATTCACCCGAGATCATCCCACATAATGTCACCATTGCACATAAAACGAGCCCTTTCTACGCGAAGTAAACTATACATGTAGACTGGTAGAATTACAAGGTGTAAAAGTTCGCTCCTAGGACTCTGTAGATTGGCCTTTAAGAACTAGTTCCCTGTTATTGTTTTTAAGCCTGTAGTTCCACGATTCTGTTTCATTGTTATTGCACCAAACTCCTTTCTCATCATTAACTTTGTCAAGTATCCAATTGTCTCGTAGGATCTGGAAAGACACAGGCGAACTATTGGACGGTATTTTTTACACAGCCGGTTGTCAACCTAATGCCGCAGCCCCTTAATTATTTGACTTAGACCTGTTTCCTTCGTAGGGGTTAGTTTCGGTCACCGACGCCAGGGGGCGAACTACTACACCTGTAAATTCACAGATTTATACGCATATTTTATTCAGTGTAGAAAGGGTACCACTTGGGGCCGCGGTTTAACATCCCGTGTGGCCGTAGAAGCACTTGGAACTCCTTTTTGCCTCCCCCTCCAATAAAGCCACTCAACCTGACCAGGATCAATCCAGCTGCCGTGGATTCACGAAGTCAAGTGCCCTAACTACTGAGCCACCAAGATAGACCAGTTCTATTCTGTTTCTACTTCAAAGTTCGTGACTGGTGTGTACCTGATTGTATCATAGGCACGAATAGTGTTACGATAGCCAGGCCATGTTCCATAATGATTTGGATACCTAAGTGATAAGAGCGCGCATGTCTAGAACTGAAATTAAGATAGGCCGCTGGTCCTTGTCAGTTGTTTTCCTCACCCTCCCCCCTGATAAAGGAAGCCTCCGATAAAAGAAGGCCTATGCCCCCTTTTCTTAGATAGGGTGTAAAGCCTGTGAGGGGTCCTATGCCATGTTTCTGTAGGATTTCAAGGATGAGCTGATTCTTTAAGTTTTAATTTAGTCCTGGTCTAAAAATCCTGTGGGGAAGGAATTAGTTTCATGGTCCTATGACTTTCCTTGATTCTTGGGATTTTTGTTTAATTTAAAGATGGTAACATGTGTGTAAGGTCAGTCCAATGCCTCTCGAAATGAAACCTGAACTCCTTAGTAGAGTATAATACAGTTCTGAAATTCAGTTATTGAAAGTAGTTAACGGCATGTGTATGACTCAGGACAGCTGTGCGTTTCTTAATACGTTGACCTGTTCGAACTTGCCGTTCTTACCGCCTGCGGCAAGGTAGGATACATATGACTACAAGATGTCGAAACAGAACTGAAAAACATAGAATCACCAGGGAAGGAGAGGACCTCGTAGTCAGATTGCTAAACAGTTGATTTAAATGACTGGATGCAAATCTAATACAGTACCCCAGAGTCATTCCTTACGTCTAATAAAGGACACAGTCGGTCTATGCAGTGCACCTTCTGTGAAATCGTAAGAGCTTCTAATTCATTCAATCCTATTTTTGGAAATGTGAATTATTTCGGAACATTTGGTCTATTGTTTGGAGAAGTGGCGAATGCTCAATTCTTTAAATGGCTGCATTTGTTATGCTTTCGTGGTCTGTTATATTCAAAACAAAATACAGCATTATCATCACTGACCCTTTTCCCGCCTTTGGCAGGGTCGGGTGCACATGTTTGTTCGATTCGAGCATGCGAGCGGTCTGTTGTACAATATCGCAACGGGCTGCCAATCAAATACTGCTACCAGTATGTTTATTTATCATGGGCCTATTTTTCTTCTTTGGGGCACTTCCAGGGGGGGGGGGCGAGCTCCTATACCTGCCGTAGTGCTTAGAATAGATCCACGCGTGCTAGAAAGATTAATTGTAAATAAGGTAAATTAGATCTTACCGTACCATGCTCTTAGATTTCGCATGACGAGACCATTGACTGATTTCGATGAGGCGGTAAATCCACAATGGACATCTGTTTTTGGTGCACACTACAAGCAACTGTTTGCTGGACGTTATCATGCCATAAATTCGGCAACTGAAGTAGTGGCATTTAATTGATACTAGAGCAGGACCTCCTCCTAAATATGTAGTTCAGTGACCCATTAAACGATTTTCGAAGACTGCATGGTAACAAAGTAATCATAAGCCTTCCAGATATGTACAGGGTTTCTTAAACTCGGGGTTATGACAGGCCTCGTATCAGGGACTGTATAGGGATCGCCCTTAGAAATGAAGACGATGTTTGGGCTGTTATAGTTTTGAGCCTGCATTGGACGGTCAGTTTGGTTTCTAGTAATCCTAGTGCTTAATTAGGTCCTTTGAAGAGAGGGCTTTGGGTCCTACGTAAACTGTGGAGCACGGTATTTTAATTGGGGTTTAAAGAAGTTTATTACAACAAAATATGAAGATAGTTCATATCAGACAAAGAATTAATACCGAGCCTATTTTCATTTTATAGTTTTTATCAGTTTATGAGTTCACATGCCCTTGTTGTCCAGCGACTTAGGCACCTTCGAATACAATGATTGGTTCTTTTGAAACTCAATTAGGTCTTTTTTTTCTGTAGTTGCTCAGACGTGTTTGAACCCAAATGATCTCTTGGTTGGCGCCTAAGGACAGTTAGTACTAAAATTTAATCACTTGTATTGTATAGATCGTTGTCCTGCAGAGATGACCAAATGTGATTTTTATCTGCAATGATCATTGTGTAATTTGATTCCTACTGTGTCGTTGAGAGTTATAGTTTTAAATTTTTTTTGGTGGGCTAGATTTATGAGCTTATGAATTTGCTGACTTGTTTTTGTTATTTCCCCGGACGTTGATTGGAGCATCCCAGAGTCTCGTTCCATGTTTCTGTTGCACGGTTGTTACGCAGCCAAATGGCCCTGGGACATTTGGTCACAGAGTTACCTCAGGACGTTCTGAAGCGTTTATTCTTGCCCTGTGAAGAAGGGATTGCGGCGTGGACCTGAGGCGGACTTCTTGTGGTCGCTTTGGTCACCTTCTTTTGACCTTTCCATTTATAGTTTGAAATAGATTGAGGCTCTATAAATTTTATATTACTATTGATTGTTGACCACGTGATTTGAATATTGAGTTTGAAGAGTATGCTGGTCACCTGCTGATCTTTTCTCTCGTAGATCGTCTCTGAATGTTTCAAATAACCATATCAATTATGTCTCAGATATCATTTACTGACACTTACTGGACAGTGCAACGTTGTTTTCATATAAAGTTAGGGAATTTTTTAAGAAAATAACGAGTCTTGTCATTATTTCTTGATTGTGGTGAGCGGCTGAATTGGGTTGGACACACCAGTTCTCGTCTCATCACTGAAGTTAAGCAACGCAACCCAGGATAAGTTCTAGCATGGGTAGTCGCTTGGCAGGGCCGGTCCTATTGGTTCGGCCGCCGCCCCCCCCTCATAATATTTTCACTTACTTTCCTTAATGCCTACAAGTTAACATTGATTTGTTTGAGTAAAGAAATCGTTATTTTGATTTCATTTTCGTGTTTGCCAAGCAACAGCAGTTCATCACTCTTTTCCAGCTTATGGCAGTGTCGGGTACCCATCTTGTCCCTCTGAATGGACACAAGAGTGATATATTGGACAATCAATGGTTTTCCACAGCAGATTGCTGACCAAACCTGCAACCCCTGTGCTTACTTATCGTCGGTCTACTGTTTGTTGGGGCAGCTTACACCTGGAAATTTTACCTCATCTGCCCTTTGCATAGAAGAGAGGGTTCTTTTACGTGTGCCAATGCTATTGTACACCACACGAGACCTCGGTTTTACTTCTCATCCGAAGGAAGGCGTACTTGGGGATCTCTTTCGCCCGAAAGAAGCCAACTCACCACGGTCTAGTATCGATCCTAGAACAACTGACGTTGTTACTGAACCGGCTACCCACTGCGCCACCGAGGTGGGATTCTTTCCTGAAGCATCAAAGCTTTAAAAGTTTCGTGTTACTTGTGTAAGTTGGAGAAGGCGGCCGGCCGCCCCATCATGGCAGCCGCCGCGTTCTTTGCACACTTTGAACCTATGGACGGACCGGCCCTGCCGCTTGGGAACACTGCGTACTGCCGATACCCAAATCGTCGTGACAGCGCAGTGTCTGTGCAGAATCTGTGTTAGAACTACGTAGTGGACGGGGCTGTAATGGCCATTGCAGTTGAAGGGACTTAAGAAACCAACGAATCAATCCAATCATTTGATTGTGGCAGTTGTAGTGGACGAAGTCCTAGGGTTTTTTTGTGTTCGCTTTATGATCCCAAGTTCGATGCTAGCTGGTGTTTTTTTTTGGGAGCGAAAAAGAAAATTCCATAGTTTAGGAGCCCATCGTCGGGAAATGACCCTGGGAGACAGTACGACGTCAAACGTCCAGTTTACCCTAACCAATGGTGGGGTTTTTAAATTCATTAACCGCATATTTTAATGTGATGAACCAGTTACAATGTATCACTGGTCTTGTTAAGCCGCGATACGATTAGTTACTAAGCCATTTGAAATTTCTTATCAGTTTTAAGAAAATATTGACATTTCAGAAGCAGACTTAATGGCGGTGGTATGTTTGATTGTATCAAATTAACTCAGGCCATATGATTTATGGCGAGTATAAATAGGACGTTCAGAGACCGTAGATGAATTAGTTATATCCAATATATTTTTTTTAAACTTTGAGATATGAACCCGATTGATTGCACCACTGTTGTATTAATTACTTTCGAACTCCAATCACGAGTAATAATACTAGGTTACTGACTCGGACATTAAAAGTGCACCGAAAACTCACTATTAGGAGAAAAAAGTGTCTATAGTCTAAAAAGACTACTGTATTTTTATTAGCCGGGGATGGGACTGTCGGATTTCGACGCCTATCAGTTTCAAACTGCCACCCGAACAAGCCTTTCTCTCTATCGTCCCATATCTTACGAAATGAACAAGGTTACTATAGAGATGGTCACACGACACATTCATTGGGTCCATTTAGAGTTTTAAAGCCTCTTTATTGTAGTGCTAAATGCAACTTTTGATTGGACCATTTGTGCTCTTGCCGACCTTGATGGCTTCATTAGTAAAAGACGGTCACCTCTTGAGTTCTAAAGATGCAGGTTCACATCTTCTGGCCTTGGTCGATGGGGTTTTCTCTCAGATAAATGACGAGACTTAAAGGGCTCATTTATGTGAAGGTGTGAGAAATTACCTGTTCGTACACGAGCTCGAAACGCTGCAAATTTGATGCAATGAAGATCAAAAAGGTGGGAAGCATATATTTAGATTGTATTGTTTATAGCGCAATTCGAGTCGGTCTCGGTAGTGATTCCTGATGTCGGGAAATGTAGGTTCGATCCTTGCCAGCGGGAATGGCTTTTCTTCTGGTGAATGTTTCCTGTTGAGCAGCAAGTGAAATTGTACTGGGTCGGCATGGAGTGTAGTGTTCGTCCTCTGCATGAGAGTTGAGAGGCCGATCTAAATAATAAAGGATAAGTAATCAAAGTTCAGAAAATTAAATGCTCTTTAGTAAACTTTGGCCCATTTATTTATTTTTGCTCAATTTCAGCCGGGTATCCACCAAGAGAACACAATAACCATTCTTGGGGAACGTTTCAAATAACGCTTTTAACTTTGTTCGCCTCTTCTGATTCCACATAACGTGTCGATCAGTTTTACCGTACCAAATGCTCTAAGAAACCCAAGCAATATTTTTTGAAGTTCCTGCAATGCATCCCGTTCATTTTTGAGATCTGAAAAAGCCTGTTTTTTGTGTTAGGGCTTCTGAGCTCATGAAACCGCCCTTTGTTTTACAGGTGCTGGGTGCATTCTCCTGATTGTAAAGAAGCGCTCCTGAGAGTTACATTTGTTAGGTAGAGACGAACAGAGTTGATAACAGTGAAAGTTTTAAAACATTTTCTATGAACGTTTTGCTCCCCTTTTTTGGTGGATACTTAATATGTACTGTGCATAGGTTTCAGAAATGATCCATAATTGGACCTCTTAAAGACAGTTATTTTGTGAAGGGCTTATAAGGAACGAAATTTTAAGCGTTAATGTCCCATTTAGTTGTAATTCCGAATCGGTTAAAAGGGCATTTGTGTGTTGGTGTAGTCACATTTAAAAAGTGCATTTAGCTGTGAAATTTAAACAAAGTTTCTAAAATTGGAATTTGCGAGGGGTGTTGAAAATAATATGTAGAAAATAATATGTTAACTCCTTAAGCCTGCTATCCACAAAATATAGTAATGTAAGTATCAGACCAGTTCTCGTCTGATCACTGAAGTTAAGCCACGCAACCCCAGTTAGTACTGACATGGGTGGCTGCTTGGGAAAACTGGGTACCACTAGTATCCAAAAATCGTCGTATTAGTGTAGTGTCTGTGCAGCCTCTCCATCAGAACTACACAGTGGACGGGGCTCTAATGACCTTGTAGTTGAAGGGCCCTAAAACACCAACAAACAAACAATCCACCTTGCAAACATTTTAAACTCTACTTTCGACTTGTGAACATTTGCCTTTGCTCGGTATTTGCCAAGTACGAATGTGACCGGGGCCCTTAGTAGCAACCAAACAGTTTTCAAAAATTCAAAAACGGCAACTATTGGACCAGTGGCAGACGTTTTCGAACAGATTTCTGTTCGTACGGACTTGACATCTCCACTAAAAATAGACATCGGAGCTTACGAACATGGTAGCTGGTAGAGGACCGGTTCATAATGCCTGTTGAAATATGGTTCACAATTGAAAAAACATAGGACACACGAATTTTGACACTAATTTTTTTAACTGAGTAATATGCTTGACATTCATTGAAATTATTGTTACAACTGTGTGTTTTATAAACCTTCTAGACACCCCCTCTTCCTCATATAACCTTGAAAGATTCATACTTTTATATTTATAACGTTGAATAAAAAGCACTAACTTGAACATAATTTTGATTCTAGAAAAACAATGGTGAACAGTATCGAGCAGCAGTGTTCGTCTAATGACGAACAGAATTTAAATGTTAATTTACCCAATAATAATTCATGCAGAAACTATTCGCCCATGAAATAGCGTTGACCGTTTCAAACATAATTAGAGTACAACAAACAGATTAAAAAGGATGGTTTGTTGTTGATCTTCACAGAGAGGACCTTTGATGATGACCTGGTTGGGTCCTTTTTATGAAAATTCAAATTTTAACGGACAGTGGAGACGAGGACCAAAACCATCATGGGAATAGGTGATGGTTAGTGGGCAGGGCCGGGGAAAAAGGCTATGGAAGGCCAGAATTGGCAGGCTCAACGCTGACTTAAGTGGGACATGAATATGATGGTCATAATGATGTTACATTACGACTTTTCGTGATGCCAAGTTCACAATTTATTGATTCTTGGTTTATATTAATATGAAATGCCCAAAACTTTTCGGTGACGGGCTAAATGGTGCGATGAATAAAAAATGCTGGCTCCAATGCAGATGAAATTATTAAAACTAGATTTCATCAAATGAACTGCAACCTTTCTTGCATAATACGCATTGCAGTGGTATAAAAGATGCGGAAGTGGGCCTTGAGAATCGACAGAGCCCTAGGCCACTTGAAACAGTTTCTGAAAATATTACCTTGACTTGTTACGTAGTGGATTTTATAGTCGGTACAAATTGTTTTGAATCTGTGCTACGTTTTGATGTCTGGGGTGTGTTGGATCACGATTCTAAAGGCCCTTTTACTTTGCATGAGTAAAGAGTTTTGTCTTAGTTTCGTAATTTTCTTTAATTTCTTTCACCCCCTTGGGTTCACAGTGTGAAAATCCAATCATTTTAATGGTGCTGATAGAAAATTAAAATGCTCATATAATGGGTTTAATTAATTTTCTTACATGTTACATCTAACTTCTGGAGAATTTTCTGTGATTGTTTCGATTTCTTGACCTTCGTGCTTCCCTCAAGGCCCACAGTTTTCATGTTGGGGATTTATTTTTGGTTGAAAATTAACTTTATTGGGACGTTTGACTGCTAATAAATAGTTCCGAGGTGGCTAAGATTTTTCAGAAGTTCAGGTTTAGAGTGTATGGTTGAGTGACCCATAACCTATCACACCCCTTAACACTTGCATTCTATGTGACAAAAGGCCCCGCATCCTCCACACGTGTTCTATTCGACGAAAGGCCCCCCCCCACCTCTCCCTCCTCCATCTGAGAGAGAACGTCCGACCTAGACGAGCAGAGGCGAACATATGCAATTTGAACTCGTGATAGGCTCTCTAAAAAGTCATCTTCTAAGTTTAGGTAGTATTAAGATGCAATTTAATTTAGACACAGCAGGTCCTTTTATGTGTCATTGGACCCAGTGGCGTAACAACACGATGTGAGGCACTTGGCAAATTTTTAGACTGGGGCCCTGAAAGATTTACGCTCAATGCTTGAAACAGATCTGTGGTGTTAGACTGAAGTGCTTTAGAGCCGTGGTTCCTAACCACCGGGCCACGGCCCGGTACCGGTCCGTGAGGCATTTGTTACCGGGCAGCACAGAAATAATATATAATTTCCGTTGTATCGAATTTTAGAATCCGAAAGGTGTTTTGTATTCAGAGTTATGGTGAGGCTTTCTGCGTTCATGACGGGGGCATTCGAGGCCCCTGGAATTTTGGCAGTTCTGCCACACTAATGGTATTCCACTGATTGGACCTGCCGTATATGTTTCCACTCGCCGTATTTGTTGAAATTCCTACTACCTGTAGGTCTGTTGAAGCCCTATTTCTTCAGTCGCATGAAACGAAGACCAGAGCTAGTTCAGTGTTGGTTCCTGAGCTGGATGGCAATTTTGTATAATTCACCTGTCACAAAATAAAAGCAATACGAAAATTTAAACTGATACTTAGGACAATGAATTATTATCGAAATTTCTTATTAGTTATAACAAGACAATTTAAAGATTTTATGCAACACAAGTTGTCAAGATGATGAAAATAGGAGCTATTATTTAGCACTTATCGAGGGACATTCATTTTTCCGGATGGTCAACTGGCAAATGACCCTAAAACTTAACACTGGATAGAGTACTTATGGGGTTTTGCCAGGGTTGGTGCAAGAATCTGATTGCTGATACATCTGTTCTATTAAAGAACATGAAATCCTTGCTTATATAACAGTCGGGCCAAAAAGTCAGCTAGGTTGGTCATTTGTAAGAAGGTGCGGGTAGAAAGACCAAAAGGTACATTAGATACTCGAATAGATGGCACCCTGCAATATCGTGGTTTAGGATGTGTAGTTGGAAAACAGTTTCCAGGTGTAGGAACTCGAGTCCTGGCATCATTTAGTGACGTCCCATCTTTGAGTCGGCAAAAGGGGTCGTATGCTAAGACACATGTTGACTGAATGATATTGTAGAGTGGTTCTCTGCACCCCCTTTTTCGAGGATGGTCCTATTAGTATATGGCAGTGCTAGGTGGTTGAAAGGATTTGCAGCTTTGCCTATTGAAATCAGGTAAGAGTTTAGTTACCATCCAGGATTAATTTAAAAAGTAAGTTATGTATGATAAAGATTGGAGGCTCATGGGTTAAATGTGGAGATTTTAAGGTGGCAGGATCCTGGCCCTTTTGTTCTAAATTTGTAGATCTTTATGGGGTTATCTTCTATACTTGTTAGTGTAGTGGCTTTTTGAATTATATTTTGCTATTTGATCGCAGTAAATGTATTGGCATTATGATTATTGATTTTTGTGAAGTACAGTAGAACCCGGATAAGAAGCGTTTCAAGGGACCCGATGTTTTAGTGGCTTCTTAAGCGGGACGGTCTTTTAATTGGGAAATTTGGTTTTACAGATTTGAATATTGAGTTGCATTGAAGCAAACATCATCATACTCTTATCCCGCTTGTGGCAGGGCACACTACCATATCCTTACGGACAACCTGCTCCCACGCCTGCTTTGGTCTCCCCTTGCCTCAGGTGCTACCAACCACCTGCATTCCTGTAATGGACGAAACGAGCCCCTCTGCTCATTACGTGTCCATACCACCTTCATGTACTCTGCCTCATTTTTTTCCGCGGTGTCCTTCACCCTCAGGCTACCTCTAATATACTCGTTCCCAATTCCATCAGCTCTCGACACCCAACTCATGTACCGCAGCATTCGCATCTCTGCTACTTGTCCCGAACAAGACAGAAAATTGTCATCTACATTAGCATAGTCCTCGAATTGTCCAGTGAAACCTTCAAAAAGTCTCAATTATACCTTTGGTCTTTTGATACTTTTGGTCTAGTAAAATTCACTTTCTTATGCGGGAAATCTTATATCCGAAATACTTTAAATCCGGGAAAAGATGACATAGACTTAATGCGTTTTATTTCGGGACCTAAACATTTGGACTTCAAATGCGGGGAATCCTCTTATACTGGAAACCTCTTATCCGGGTTCAACTGTAATTTCGAATATCCCACAGAGTCCACTAAACCGGAAACACCGTTTCGGATCGGCCCCTGATGTCTAAAAAAGTCATAACATTCAAGCTACTACTGTGTATTGATACTATGGCACTTGCAATTGATTTTGTAGTGAGGACTCGTTATCGTCTTTACCAGCGGTATTTTTTTTTTTTTTGGATTAATTTCGTTTGGAAAAAAAATCCCTTTATATATTATGTGAGGTGTTAAATTATGATGCAAATCCTTGTTGCTTCCGCCGGAAGTCGTAAATGTGAAGTACTAGTAAAGAGTTATAAACTGTAATCCGTATGTTTTCTTATTGGAAACAAATTTGAGAGATAAGGAGAAAAGAAGAAATTGACGAAATGGGATTTTAAAATGCAAGCAAATTAACACGTCTTTGCTCTTTTAAAATTCCTAGAGTTCAAATTCGGCCTTGGGAACTCAATTCATAGACCCACTTTCACTTTTGCGACCGTAGTACCCGAGTTCGCACCTTGACAAAGACATTGGTTTATTTTAGGTCGATCTCTCTACTGCTGAGGGTAATATATGGGGCCAGTATTTTACCTTACACCACACAAGGCACATTTCGAGCGTCCAACTGCAAACAAGGGCGCAAAAGTAAAATCCGTTACCATTGAACCACCTAGGTTACCATGGAACAATCCGTTACCATGATCCCACATAATAGAGAGTTAGTGGTGAACGTCGACGGTGACGATACGAACGATACGAGGTCAAATGAGGCAAATGCGCAAGCTCAGTTGCTGGTCTGCTTTTCGTGAGCATGCACAGATGCCTCATTTGACCTCGTATCGTTCGTATCGTCATCGTCGACGTTCACCACTAACTCTCTAATGATGGGATACCGTTGGTCGACATTTACAATATCCTGAAACTTAAGTTGGAAATTTTTCTAGGGCCTTACATTACTGTTACAAAGGAATTTACGTATATTGTCGTGGTTTTGAAAAGGAATGAATAGGTCGTATTCATGGGGCATTTGCGTGTTACCTGGGGTTGGGGCAAATCTTACGGGGATAAAGAGTTTTCTGCCTAAGATGCAGTGTGAATTGTACGAATTGTGGAGATGTACGAATGAATTCAGTGAGGAATTGAAAGTGACAGAGCAAGGCGGCGGAAATGGGCAATCTGTGGGACAGTGGCTTTGCAATGAATGACTCCCGGCCTAATGACACATAGTCCTTTTACTCTCGCTTTGTACGTCATACTTGGCCTGTGTTCAACCCCGAAATCCACTTGGATTTCTTTATACCTTAGCACTTTTGAGTGCCACGTGATCGTCTATGGAGTGGTGTGGGTCCTTAGAGGAGTAGCAAGATTTAAATATTAAGCTACTGAAAAAGGGGATTTAATGACCAAGTTACACTATTGTACATCTAGTCCCGACGTTAATCACGCACCTTAGTCAGTTTAAGGCCTTTATTCATAACTAATTGGCAACTGTCAAATCTTGACGTTGAAATAACCAAATTTGATCCAGGGACTGGGGTTGGGGATTTTTCTACCTCGTAAAGGTTTCACTCACCTAACGTGCGACTTCCTTCTGTCACAGGCGGTAAAATCTCTCACCAGCCTCTTAACGAACTCTGAAATGTATAGGAGCAGCGCCCAAGAAATAACAAATCAGTTTCGAAGGGCTGGCAATTTACAGTTGGCAAATTTAACACAGAAACCCTTTAAAGACCCTTTCTATGTGGCGCAATTCCCAGGTGTAGGAGGTCTCTGACTTGGCTTCGATAAAAGAAACTGTCCTTACGGAGATAGTCCGACGTTAAATAAGCTGGAGTTGTGGCTTTATAGATCGGTGGCAAGCATCTAGCCTTTGTGTTCCTGATACAAACGGGACGAATGGGTCTGCGACCACTGCCATAGGCCAAGAGATGGGTTAGAAATAATGAAATCATGACGTTTCTGAAAGTTGATTTCATGATTGCAGTGTCCGCTGTCCATTTATATTCTTGTCCTTGGCATCTATCAAAATTTTAAGAATTTGTTATTGTTATATTACTTTCAGTGGGCGAAAGTCAGGAATTTCTGGGTGCCTTTCTAAATATAGTTATAATTAACAACTCCATAACCTCTTCCCGCCTATGGCAGGGGACTGGTACCCATCTTTTCCCGCTGAATGGACACAAGGACATTGGAGTGTTTTTCCGAAGCCGACTGCCGACCAAAGCTGCAACCGCTTTTGCTATTTATCGTTGATCGACTCTTCGTTGGGGCACTCCACCGCAGTCAGGGGGCGAGCTCCTACACCTAGAAATTTTGCCCCATCTACCCATTGCCTAGTAGAGAGTTCTTTTACGTGCTGAACCACTGAGGAGTTACCGAGCACGCTTCCCACTGCGCCATCGAGGCGGGACTAAAATATAGTTGTAATTGAAATTAAAAAATCATATTCAGAAAATGAACCCCTGGACTGAATAGATGATGGACCCATCACTTTCGATGGTACATAATATGGAGTATATGGACGAATTTAAAAATTATTTTACATTTCACCGTGAGACTTTACTAAGTCGTTCGAATGTTGTAAAGTAGACCGTTGGCAGTCTTTCTGCGTGCTTATTTGCCTAAATTATGGGGATCCAATTCGGTCTGATATACTCCATATGCTTCCAAATTTCAACTTGTCTAACTTTTGAAATTGTTAATATTGTTATAACAAGATTACAAATGTCACGGGAAACTTTGCACTCTCTCGTTACGCATGTGCCCTACTTCCTCCAAGCTAGGTTTTGTAAGAATCTCGCCACTATTTTAAAACTTGCTTTATTATTGTTTAATATAAAATGTTGAACTGTTATAACTTAACCCAGTCAAGGCAACTCTTAGCCCTTTTCCCGCCTATGGCAGGGTCGGGTACCCATTTGTCCCTCTGAATGGACACAGGGAGATATATTGATCATAGTTTTTTTTTCTGCAGCCGGTTGCCGGCCAAAGCTGCACCCCTACACTTATTTATCGTCGGTCTAGTGTTCGTTGGGGAATGCTACCGACACCAGAGGGCGAGCTCCTACACCTGGAAATTTTGTCTCATCTACCCGTTGGGTAGTAGAGAGGGTTCTTTTACGTGCAAGTACCATCGTACACCCACACGGGACCTCGGTTTTACTTCTCATCCGAAATAAGGCACACTCGAGGCTTCTCTCTCGCCCGAAAGAAGCCGAATGAATGGCCCTCTGAATGGCCACAAAGGTGATATATTGAACGGTGTTTTTCCACAGCCGGCTGCCGACCTAAGCTTCAACTCCTATGCTTATTTATCCACGTCGGTCTACTGTTCGTTGAGGCCCTCCACCGATGCCAGGAAATCCTCATCTACCCATTGCATAGTAGAGAGGGTTCTTTGACGTACAAATGCCATAGTAGACCACACGGGGCCTCGGTGGGAAGTCGCACTTGGGGCTTCTCTCTCGCCCCAAGGAAGCCAGGGAGCGGCGAATTGCGTTGGACACACTAGTTCTCGTCTGATCACTGAAGTTAAGCAGCGCAACCCCAGCTAGTACTGACATGGGTGGCCGCTTGGGAAAACTGGGTACTTCTAATACCCAAAAATCGTCGCATTAGTGTAGTGTCTGGTGCAGTGTCTGCATAAGAACTATGCTGTGGACGGGACTCTAATGATCTTGTAGTTGAAGGACCCTAAAGCAACAACAACAAACAACGAAGGATGCCAACCCACTTCGATCCAGTATTGAAACTAGGAACCTCTGGGGCAGTAAAATGAGCACCGAAGTAGGTCTTATAACTTAACCTGATCGCAGCCCTATTACTCTAAAAGTTGAATTGGTGTACCTTTAGTACAACTTTTGGGTGTTTGTTTGGGTGGGAGGGGCAGATGAGGTCCTATAATTTAATGTTCAAGGGCCTGGAAAGGACCCGCTGTGCATGTCAACGATTTCTCTAGCCAGGGATTCTTCGTTTTATGGTTATGCTTGTGTTGACCTTAGGAATGACGTCACACAAGGGTACATACCGTATAATTAGCTATTTGTTCGTCAGGTTGATTAATTAAGACGTTAATTAAATAGACATGTTAAATGGAGGAAAAAGCTTGACCGGCATTTGTCCCTGAATACTGGACTCAACTGCTGACATCATTTGGTTTTCTGGATTATTTTGTGCTCGTAAAAGTATTTCAAAATGGACCCTCTTCTGGTCAGTTAAGGCGTCTTTCGCTAGGAGCCTGTACGTCTTATGTTTCCAGGCGACCTATTTATAAACGGGTCAATGAGAAAATGGTTTAAGGGTCATCAGTGTTACTTCAATGGAGACTGCATTTGCTCTCGTGGTCAATGGTTGAGAGATTTGATTTCAAAACGAGTCATTAGTAGGGACCCAATCAAGTGGTCACTCGTGTGGTTTAATATCTGAAATGAATGAGATATTAATTACGGCACATCTTACATGCTTTTGGGAATTCCATGCTCTGGGGAACTTCACGTGTCGCAGGTCGGCCGAGATGTTATCAATTGACTGGTGGTATTTTTAGTTTATTAATTTTGTCGTTTCATGTCCGAGGTGCCTAAGTGACTAAATTAAGACTATTCGCGTAGCTTGTTTGTTATATGCATATTTTTGTTGTCGCATTGTTGTCAAACTGGTTGGCGATGAAAGTTTCACTGTACGTGAGGCGTTAAAGGGTTATTGGCAGCGCCATCTCGTGCCCGCCTGTGCATACCTTTTCTGCGAAGATGAAAGGTGCGGAAATGGACACTATGAGAGTTGTACGTGACTCGTCTTCTTCACAAGTTGTCTTTCCTGCATAATTTTGGGCATATGTGAGAATTAGCATGCAATTTTTTTAATCGAGGTGTGGTCGTCAGCGTTATCGTCACAACCGTCACCCTCAGCCGAAAAATACGAGCAACTTTGTAACAAGGTAATTAAAATATGCACGGAAGTGATTGTTTTGTAAATGCAAATAGTGCAAGTGAGCCCCAATCTCCCTCTAAACCCCCCAGTTTTCTGCTCTTCCTACCTTTATCAAGGTCTTCCTATTTAATTTTAGGCAGAATTATTCTGCGTAATAGGCCCTAAACGGCGACCTTTTCCACAAGCGTTATTATCCGCTTTTGGGACACATGTAGAAATTATTTAATTATGGTGATTAACTTTTTCTGAAATTGGTATAGTGCCCACGGGGTTTGATCAAGGTGTAACACAGGCACTGGCCCTAATGAAGTTTAGAGCGGAAATACATCCAGATTTAGTCAAAAATGTTCCGTTCTCCTCTCCTTAATAAGTATGTACCTGTTTGATATATTAATGTCAAGTTTTAGTATGTATAGGTAAATTGGGTGCCGCGGTTCCCGAGTCACTTTTTCGGGAATTGCAGCACTTTGAAGACCTTTTGATAATGTAGATGCGTAGTATTTATTTAAAAATTTCGTAATGGGCGCCCAAGTTGATAGGCACATGCGCAACAATCGTTCATGCATTATTCGAGCTGTATAATAACCGGACTGTGACTAGATGATGGGTCCTTTGGCCCTTGAAGAGTGACGCATGCGTACATAATAGGTTACTCTTGTTTCTTCAAAAGTTTTAAATGTTGCTGTTGTCCTACTTTTTTTCGAATATAAAACCAAAAGTGGATTATGAGTTTTTGGCAAATTGGAGGTAGGTATTTATCTATATGCCAATTTAATAATATTTTCTTAAAGATTTCACCAACTGTCTTTATTAACATTTCGTTAATATTTTAAGTGTTGGTCATGAATTGTTTTTGTTCAGTGAATATTAAAAGGGTTGATACATTTGACGAATTGCGCACCTAACGAAATTGGGGTTTTTAGGGTCATTCATTTTCATATGTTTCAAATTAATGTTGTCTGTGATTAGTGTTATTATTCGACTAACTTTAACTCTTATTAACGTCAATTGATTAACGGTTCCTAAAATGTGCATCTACGAAAGGGCCTTTATAATGCAGTGCCGCTTCAACTGAGAACAGTTAAGTCCATCTCGGGGTGTCCTGATTTCTTAAACCTGTATTTTGATGGATTTTAAATATTTGTACTATGGGGCATAATTCGTTACGATCTATTTTTGATTGTGAGTGTATTTAGAACTGATTTTGACCGACTCATTTGCCGTTATAGGGCATTTTTAAACCCTCGAATTATTGAGATTTAGGGCCATGAGTTATTTGAACCTTACTTTTTAACGTCTTGCGACCTATACTTGAAACATTATTAGATTTTTTTGTGAGCTTTGTTATAACATAACTTTGATACAGTCCAGTTTTATGCATATTGTGGTCAAGTTTTATTTTCTTATATAATTTGTTTTGATAAATCGAATAAAGAAGAAATGTTTGAGACTTATTGGCTACTGCTGACTATACACATTTCATTTATTACTCATAAATCTTTATAAAAATAATAAAACTAAAATGTTATAGCTGAGATTTGGGATAAATTATTAGGGGTGAGTTATATAACTTAAATTGATGAGCATTTTTGTCCTGCGTGACTTTTTTTTTGTTTCAAAATTCTGGAATGTGTGCTTGCCCTTTTGTTGGATTTATTTTTTGACTTCGGCGTAGGATAAGATAAAGCCCTAATTTTGAATCAGGAATGGGTGTTTGATTACAAGTGTATTATTTCTTATTGGTTGTATTGTTTATCATTAATTGCTTTGTGTTAATAATAGCTACCATAACTATAAATTAACTTAGGCTGAATAAAAAATTTCGGCGGTGGTCTCAATATCTGGATTGACGGATCAAGCATGAAGATCTGCTTTCAAAGCTCAATCATAAAGATATGTATGTTTTGTTTTTGACTATCAATACGATCATATAAGCAACAGGTGGATGTTATGTGCTTTATTATTAGCCTTTATTTTATTTTAAAATGCTCTCTCTCTCTCTGCCCTTTTCTGACTGTGAAAATGAAGAAACTCCCCAATGGTATTTTTCACTATTCAACTTTGAATTGGTGCAGTGAAGCTCCTCCTAAGGATGTTTTTAATCAACTCAGGTCAAGGTGGAAAACAATAAACTAAACCTACATATTATTTTATGTGTGGATATGTATGTCTCTGTGAGAGAAGCCCTTTTCAGACTGTATTCAAGGGCTCAAAGTCAATGAGGTATTCCTAAATATGAGTCTTTGTTTCATTTTTGATTTGTTGGCAAACCGTTGACTCTGTTTCAAATCTTAGGTTCTGTAGAGAAAGGTGGATAAAAACAGGCTGACTTTAAAATTATGTACTAGATGATATGTTTAGAGAGGAAGGGTCCTAATTCGAGAAAAAAGGGACTGATTAAAATATCACTGTAATTATCTGTCATCTTATTTGGCGCCTGTCTTTGTTCAAAGGTTGCCCCTGATGCAGAGTAACAGGATCTCAGAATACATAAATTGTATATTTTAAACTGCTTTTGTTTCAGCGTGTGTGTGGTTGAATTTGACAGAAGTTGATGTTACTCTTAAATCAAAGGTCCTCTCATGTCTTTGAATGAACATATCCGACCAATATTGTGTAATTAATTTTGTTTGAGAGTGTAAATAATTGTCGATTTGAGGGCTTGAATTTCATGTGAGATATCCCGGGTGTGATGTGTGAATGAACCTTACGGTTCTTTTTTATAATTTTGTTTTTACATCAACTGTGAGTTCCAATAGAAATTAACGACTTGAATAGTTGCCACTATATAAATCAAGTTTTATTATATTTATCTTTTATGAAATTACACCCTAACAATGAAATGTATATATCTATATTAAGGCTGATTATTTAACGGCTATTTCTTGACCCGTTAGGCACCTGATTGAGTGAATGCTTGTTTGCTGCATGTAGTGTTTTATTGTGGCAAGCATCAATTGTCTATGTTTCGAAGGAGAATTGTTTTTATAGGACCCTCCTTCCCTGATGCAATCGTCGTCACCTAACACCCTTTAACTACTCTTTGAAAATATCTTCACAATGAATTTTTGAGCACCTTACCTTAATGCGAAAATATCCAATAATGTGGCTACATTTTGAATGTGCTTATCCTTATTCATTTGTTCGTAAATTGAAATCGCAGTTTTTCGACCTAGATTTTCTAAGAAATTTTGGACAAAGGCTTAAGAACAAAAAAAAAAAAGAAAAAAAAAGGAATAACCTTGTGCATATGGGTCTCTAATTTGGTGTTTGACTTGACGTGAATTTCGAGGACACAATGCTATTTGTCAATTTCGATGCTCTCAAATTGGTGATGGATATCTCATTGGTCAATTTATTCAAATAGCTAGTCACTTGAAATCCTCCCCCTCAAATAAAAGCTGAAATGTATTTACTTCCTTAAAATATCAAGACATACTCTAAGCCCTTTGTGTACTATTATGTGTATTAAATATTTAAAGGCAATATGAAAGTTTTGTAGTTGTAGTGTTAACCCAGACAATATTTTAAAGTTAGTAAATATACACGAGGTTGAGCACAAAGGTAGACCCCCGTTATTTTAAAATATCTTGGAATGCAAACGATGTAAAACATCATAATGTAGTCATACGATTTGAGAACGGAAGGAATCTTTCAGAAATTTAAAATTGCAAAACATGTATTGTTTTCAGAGGTCCTCGAACCTGAATAGAGAAAAATCTGCAATCCGAATTTTACTTTTAATAATAACCGTTACTAAATAACGAAAATGTTAAAGGATATCGGTTGTATTCTGTATGTGTCTCTTGTGGGTTCCGGGGTAGAATATTCAGGCTCGCTACTCCAACGTAAATGGTAAGAAAGAGCTTAGAAATTTCTTAAGTGAGGGCAGCCGCCCACTGCTTGAAAGCCGCTGCCGAACTTTACGGTTGCAAGGTCCTAATGTCATCTTCATCCTCTTCGGTTTTCGACTCTGCCATAGGCGAAAATGTTGTTCTGTGAAGGTGTAACGTTACGGCTTATTCCTTCGCTGGGAAGGGAACTGTTGTTTCTGCGTTTGTAGAGTACAGATTCCAACAGATCCGCTGTGTTGGAGTAAAGATTCTACCCTCGACGAGGTTGGTGGTTTCTTTGTAGCCCCGGAATGCACCTGTCCTCCATCCTGCTTGAGATAGTGAAATACGGTGGTGTGACAATTGAGGTCCTACTCTCACCTCGGTCTTGTCCCTGGAGAGCGGCGAATTGCGTTGGGCGCACCAGTTCTCGTCTGATCACTGAAGTTAAGCAGCGCAACCCCAGCTAGTACTGACATGGGTGGCCGCTTGGGAAAACTGGGTACCGCTAATACCCAAAAATCGTCGCATTAGTGTAGTGTCTGTGCAGTCTCTGCATAAGAACTATGCTGAGGATGGGGCTCTAATGACCTTTGTAATTAAAGGGCCCTAAAACACCAACAAACAACAACTGTCTTGTCCATGCTGCCGGTTAATGACCTTCAGAGCTGAAAGATTGACCTAACAGCACTTGCATATCTCACCGAAATTCATCCACGTTTTGTACTTGATTTAGTTATAATAAAAATTTAGTAAGGTAACTGTGTTTGAAAATTTGACCAAGTGACAGACAGGTAACAAACGAGTACGAAACATGTTGGAAACATTTCCACATTATGTTAGTGATGATAATAAACTTTTAAGTATGCGGTACAGTGAATACAGACACCTTTTAGTTATTGATCAACGCTTTGAACCCTCCGTGAAGACTAAACTATCAGAAACTGTTTGCTAACTGTTTACCAACAGTTCCAAACAGACACATCAAACATTCTAGTTTATTTAAATCCATTACATGCATACAGTATCTTAACTGTTTTTGTATCCTACGAATGAATGAACTTCACCGAAATTTTTATTTTCTTTTTAAGGTAGAATTCTTCTGTTATTAGCCTGGTTCGTTTCATTTAATATCCAACAAATATCGTATGGTATCACTGAAAGGACCCTTTTCACCTCCTCTTCGGCAGTTGGCGCGAACAAGCTTAGAGTTTCAACTTGAGCAAACGTGGCCGTTTCTGGTAAGAAGTTCAATGACCTTTCCTGCGAGATTATATCAGAAGATTTAATTTTCAAAAGGGCGCTGAAGTATATTTCTCAAAAAATATCATAATTCGTAATATAAACAAGTGTGGCTCCTGAACCCCTTCCCCCCCGTGATGGATGTCGAAAACTTAAATGAAACGTTTTTATCTTTCATGTTATTTGTAATGGGGCATATCACTTGTTACTACTTGTAATGTTTGACGACAAGCATTTGTTTGCAGGAAATGTTTTTGTAAGTTCTGGTATTCTATGAACTCTTCCGCTAGAAGATGAATTAAATTTTCCATTTTCTGTAAATAAATATGGTCCTAAGTGCGCCAGTGTCATTTTCAAAAATTCTTACAGATATAGTTTGTGCATTGTTTGCGCATTTTGACGAATTGATAATTTGTTGTAATTTGTTCGGGAACATGTTAGCCGCCGCTAGGTGGAGTATTGCACTAGAGATTGTTGTTGTGTCAATATTGATTATAAGGTTTCTTGATAGATAAATAGGTATGTGTACTGGGGTGGGGGACGGTAGAACGAATATAAAATTTGTTAGGTCGTTTTAGTTTTATGTTTCTTTCGACTCATTCACCTTGACACACTTACGTCGATTTTTTATTGTTGATTTTTTTAAATTAAACGCTATAAATGAATATAATCAATATTTCCAGTAATTTATCACATTTTTTTTTAGGTACTTTTGGATCTGAAATTTCATTCTGGGTGAAATTTGATTGATTTCTTAAAGTATTGTTTTCATCTTGTCTCCTCCCTTTAGCTGAAAATAATAAATCTCGAGAAATATTTTCACGTATTTATTATCATTGAATTATTAGTATATTTTAATTAGTCAATTATTTACAGAATTCAGGATGAGGTTAGTGTTTTCAGAAGTTCTATAAATAGTGGAGTTCTTGTGTGTTTTATTGTAGTTGTTGACGGGAATTTCAGGTAAATTTTGTTGTTAGTATGTTGTTTTTTTGACAACTGGAGGATGCCCTATAGGACCTTTAGGTGACATTTTGGAATATGAACCAAAAACTCCATTTCCTATTAAGATGCTTTGTAGAGGACCGCTAGGTTAATTTTAATTTATTCCGTTAGTTGTTCGCTGTTAATTATATTTGACACCATGAAAAACACTATCTACATACGGTTTATTATGTCTGAAATTTTATGCTCGTGAATAAAACTGATTTTGAACGAGGGTTTCAAGGAAACGTAATAAAACAGGACTCTCACAAAGTTCTTGATTATAGTTATTTTTTTATTAGACTGTTATTTCTACTATTAAGTCCAACCTACATAAAGGGTTGGGTGCACATTATCTAATTTCTTTTGGGTTTTAAAATCAAAATGTTATTGTCATTTCAGATCAGAGAAAGAAGCAAAGTAATCGGGTACGGTGTCTGTTTCTCCATCTTCAAACTGGACACTTGATTTTCGCCCCTCGTCAAAATGTGTTTTTGTGTTTGTGTGAGTGTTTGTGATAATTCAGCAGGACTGATGAACTGTGATGTAGTAGTGATCGTCCATCAGATGATCCTAATGGACTAAGGTAAGAAAAATAATCTTTTTTTTATTGTTACAACGTGAATCCTACATAAAACAAAAATTTTTGTTGGGATGTGAAATGCAAAAAGTGCAATCGAAATTTATCTCTTAATGGGACAGTTTCGTAAGCCTATTTTTTGCCGTTGAAATATAATAATGAATTAAGTCCCTTCAGGTCGTCCCATTTGAGAATCTCCGATGTAAAGAGTCAAATTTGATCTCTTCAAAGTTGTCTACTACAGGACATTCCTTATTACAATATTCAACTTACGGTAGTTATGCTAATATATCAGGTTCATTCATCATTATTATTGTTGTCATGATGTGGTTTATGACTTCATGGTTCGTGACTGTGGGAGAGGGGGGGGGGTGGTGCCCTATGGTGATATAAACTTATTAGCTGAAGAAACTGGTTTTATATCTTTAATTATGTATATTGTTTTACGGATTTAACTGTGTGATACGTTGGTAAGTGATGCATTAAAGTGATACGATAATAATAATGTTGTTTGTTAAAAGTAGATTTGATTTCAAAAGATATATTTCAGCCAATTCGGTGAGTCTCCATCGTCGTTCACAAGGGTCCTAATTTGATTACCTTTCAGTTATAACGGATATAACATCTGCTAAGTAGTTAATTTAATGGTTCAAATTTCGTACTGGAGATGATCGATGCAATTGAGTTTCTTAGACAATATTTCTGTAATCGTCCTTCTGTGGCGAAGCCGAAAAACTACCCGAGTATGGGTATTTTTATTAAAGTTCATAAAAGATTTGCAAATTATTTTCGTTTTTTTTAATTTCTCAATTTGCTCCTCATATACAGTTTAATACAAATTGCTCCATCCATTTTATATTAATGAATAGCTTTGTTACGTTAAAATTAAATTTATTTTAAAAAGAATAGTCACCTTTCTTTCAAAACCACGTAAGTCCAAAAAAACAAATTTTACAGGAGAGAGGAAAAACTGCTTCTAACTGATACTGGTATCAATAGGTGGGAATAACAAAAATTGCCCTGCAGAGGGGCGCAGGTTGCTGACAGACTTAAAAGGTCTGTGAATTCATATTCCTCAGATTGTGTCACTAAGATTTCTTAATATGAAAACCAAGGAAAATGGGACTTCTGTGGTTTGTAAAGAAAGGGACGAATTATGCATATCTCTATGTTTGGGTTATGAAATAAAATTAAGGAAAAGCCTCGAATTGTTTCAAATTTTAATCACAAATGTGGAAATCGGTTCAATCAACGTGTTTAATCTGAAACATGTTAAGTATAAATGCGACCGAGTTTTTGTTTAGTTATGAAATGGCTAATCTGAATTAAGCACCGGGGCGTCCCGCAGAAGGAGAGGGAGGCCAACAAGAGCCCCTTGTAGACTCTGAACCTTTGATGATTCAATGAAAAGTAGCATTGGTATATGGTCACCTTTCTTTTAAAAAGTTCAAAAAAGCAAATTTTACAGGAGAGAAGAAAAATTGCTTCTAACTTTGACCGGCAACTGGCTGCAGAAAAAACTATGACCAATATATCACTCTGTGTCCATTCAGAGGGACAAGATGGGTACCTGACCCTGCCATAGGCGCGAAAAGGGTTAGTAGTTGCTGTTTTTGAACAGTAGGCAGGAATGAGGGCCGGCGTGATGGGTGTGCGAACTGTGCGGCACAGTTCGCGGCACCTCTCTGAGGTGCAATTTTTCTAAGTACCTTTCATATAAGAGAAGGCCCCGTATCATTATTTTGCACAGGGCCCCGCATCACTATTTGGCACAGGGCCTCGCAAAATATAGCGCCGGCCCTGTTAGGAATAACAAAAATTGTCCTGCAGAGAGGCAGAGGTTGGTGACAGACTTACAAGGTCTCTAAATTCATATTCCTCAGATTGTTTCACTAAGATTTCTTAATTAAGATGAAAACCAAGGGAAATGGGACTTAGGTGGTTGTTAAACACGATTGATTAGTGTATAACCCGAGTATTGTTTTTATTTTGATAATCGTCTAAAATTGCTAAGATATACGCCCGGTATTCATGTGGTTCCAACTTTAATATAAATGATACTAGTAATGAATTCGCCATTCCTTGCACAGGGCTTATCAAACTCATTTCAGCTACGGGGGATTTTTGTAATAAGTGAACTGGCGGGTCATATGTGCTTTTCAAATCTCTTTCATATCAAATTAGTAAAACAAAAACGTAAAATCAATTTTTGTTTCCACTATCAAGAAATTATGATTATGTTAAAGAAAAATGTGTGGCTTAGAGATAATCAAAAGAGCATATGCAGAAGTGGACTGCGGGTCACAAATATATACGTAAGGGATCCTTTGCGGCCCGATGGTCGCCATTATTCCATCATATTTTTTTTTCTTCCAACTTATTGTCTAAAGTTGCTTACAGTTGAATCAGTTGTCTGCGGTTCGCTGTTGCTCGGTCAGAAATACATAGTGAAGTGACCTTGGCATTCAATGAGACATACACTCGACGAGAGCGTTTTGGACTAGTCCGAATAGGTCCTTTAATTTGATTGGATGTGTATCTTCTAAACTTTTAATAAGTCGGGGTTAGACACTGAGTTGGGAATGAAAGATGGGGTTCGAAACTTGTAGTTTCATTTATATTGTTATTTCCGGCAATGGGTTTTTGTTTTCAGTGTATTTTCAGCCAATAACGACATGTGATAATCGCTCGTTTAGTAGGGCTTCTTTCAGAATCTAATTTGGATAACTGTGAAAAGACCCGAATTGTGAGACAATTTTTGACTTGGCAACACCGTTCTGTTTGGGGCAGTTAAAATGGCTCTTTTGTCCTACCTGAAATTTAGAATTTTGATACGGGTTTCAGACAGAATGAAGCGTTGACCACTGGTATTTTGGTATGTTTCCTTTAAGTCATCCTGTGCATTAAATTCCAGCATCTTTTACCCCTTATTACCTCAAAACTTTAACTGCGGACGAAAGGTCCCGTTTGGGAAAGAACGGTGGGAAAAAAATTCAGCATTTGTAATAATAATTTTTAATTTTCTATATCTGAATTTTCGTACGTAGTGATGCTCCCTGTCGCGTAACAAGAAACGAAATGGTTGTTGTTTAATGCCCCATTAATGAATTTACAAGTACCTGTGGTATTATATTCAACTCTTTTGTAACCCTTCCGGGAAATTTGAATTCTGCTGTCTTTGTCGCGTTTGAATTCCCTTACTAATGATAAATGTAATGTTATTGTTACACTGGTTTCTTAAAAGGGCTCTTTTATTTTTTTTTCTCCTCGTTTTCGTGCAAATAAATGTTAATAATATTTTGCCTTAATTAATGAATTTATTTGGTTCAATGCTAATCATATTAAAACCACGTGATAGTAGGTAGAGTAGAATTATTTGTACACCTGGTGAGAAAGATATTACATTTTTGTTGATCAGGTTGACTGCAATATGTAGTTTACTTAGAGGTGAAATTGAAATGAATTGCCACTTGGCACACACTCCCCTCACCCTTCCTCCGCACTTGCTCACACTGAGACCCTCCACTTGCACCGTTGCTGAATTAACAGCTGTTATTTACATAGTTAGGCAGTTGATTAATATCACATAGTTGAATCAAATTTCAAAGATGGTAGTAATAATAAACATGAATATGAAATGTGGAGGAAGTAACTCGCGGCATCGCTTTTCAGTTCAATTCCGGACTACGAAAACATGATGTTGGTGCCACCTCAGCTTTTTTCATCCTTCTCCTCCTTTTTGGGGACTTGAGGTATGTTGGGCTGTTGTGCCCTTTGTGAAATATAATTTTGAATTCGGTGTGAATTTCTTATTTGCATCAGAAATGGGAGTTTAGATCCGCCTCAGTGGCGTTATGGTTAGCACGCTCGGTAACTGAGTCAGTAGTTCTAGGTTCGATACTCGACCGAGGTGGGTTGGCTTCTTTCGAGAGAGGCCCTGAGTGCGCCTTCTTTCGGATGAGAAGTTAAACCGAGGTCCCGTGTGGTGTACGATGGCATTTGCACGTGAAAGAACCATCTCTACTACGCAACGGGTAGATGTGGCAAAATTTCTAGGTGTAGGAGCTCGCCCTCTGGCGTCGGTGGAGTTCTCCCCAAAACCGAACATTAGACCGACGATAAATAAGCATAGGGGTTGCAGCTTTGGTCGGCAGCTGTCTGTTGAAAAACACTGTCCAATATATCGCCCTTGTGTCCATTTAGAGGGACAAGATGGGTACCCGACCCTGCCATAGTCGGGAAAAGGGTTAGGAGGTGCTTTATCAGAAATGTTTCCTCGGCTCGAAGTTCGAGGCTGTGCTCGATGAATTGGTTCTTTGTTGTTTGTTTTTACCAAAATTGTTTAACAATATTAGTTAATTATAATTTAAAACGTGTTTACGTCGTCATAAACGATGGTTTTATAACTTATTAAAGATTTTAAAGAAAAGTAGCCTCGTTATTTTAAACTAGAACTTGAATTTCAAGTTTGAGGCAAAATATATGTGGGCGTGGTATTCATTAATGCTATATAAATAATAATGGTATTTAGGCCTACTTGAATATTTTAACTGAGGTTCTTCTAGGCCTCCTGGAGATTTTAATTGAAGGTTTTGAAATTTTTGCTTGAAATTTTTAAATATTAAGTATAATGACATTCAGAAATTTAAATTTCGGCGGAATATCTTTATAAGTTAACCGTTTGTAAAGTTTCGAACGTGATTGATATGGTCCGGTTTAGGAATATTTGGGTTACTTTCATTTAAAGGAATCTGCAAAGTGGGTTAGTTTACCTGAATTTCTGTTAATGGTATAGTTATTAGTTGCCAGGTGAATAAATGAAACCTTAAAGACACAAGAAAGGACTTAGTCTGAAATAATGTGTCCAACTGTTCCGGGCTAGAGCCGGATCGGTAGTCCGATGCTGCAGTACATAACGATATCGCGTTTCCCCAAATAATTTAACCAATAACTTAGCTAATCAATATTTGTTTCCAGGCTAGGGAATTTGTCAAAATGGCCGTGAGATGTCCTAAGCCCCCTTACCCCACACTGAATTCGGTTGATAAGGTTCTTGGTACTGTGTAAGTTTATTTAATTTCACGCGGATTGTAATAATTTCGCAATGTATGATAGTTTGAAATGGTGTCCAAATAACGCAGATGTCCCACAGGAGTTTAGTCTTGGTTTCATCGGATGAGGACCATTTCAAATTTCTGCCATAGGCCCCAGTGGCGTACCGAGGGTATTCTGCGCTCGGAGACAAAGACCGAAATCTGCGCCCTCTGGCACCCGTTAAACTTAATGTGAACCACATTTTTGCGCCCCCCCTATCTTCTGCGCCCGGAGACATCTGTCCCCCCCGTCTCCTCGGTACGCCACTGATAGGTCCTAAATGGCAGGCCAGGTAAAATTGAAGGTTTAATTAAAGTAATTCGGAAAAAGGAAGGCAAATGTAAAACAGACAGAAATTCAGTCAACCTTTGCGTTGTCAGTTCGTGAGGTCCTTTGAGGACATCACGGAAGGGCGTCGTTAAATATCAGCATTTTTCAAACCGTTTAAAATTTTTGAAAGGTGCATCCATTGCCACAAAACCCGCAAAATTTTGTACCTGAGATTAGTTTCCAGATAATCAAAAACACAGGTGTAGAAACTGATGCCGGATATCAGCGCACTGCAAACAATGCCAGAAATTTCAATGAAAACCTAAAATGTTAGAAACTTCGTGACGAATGTAAGCGTGCGTAACCGAACCACGAAAAACTGATAATTTCATATTTTCTGAATTGCCCTCGTCATAT
Organism: Trigoniulus corallinus; assembly: GCA_013389805.1. Lineage (NCBI taxonomy): Eukaryota > Metazoa > Arthropoda > Diplopoda > Spirobolida > Trigoniulidae > Trigoniulus > Trigoniulus corallinus. Next base: position 16,448,666 of record JAAFCE010004209.1, on the reverse strand, counting down.
GCCCTGATATGTCCACACTAGTTGATGACTTTATTTCTAGAGGTGACGAATGTATCCATATATCCACGACGAATAGTGACGAATATATCCATTGTGATTGCCGTGCCTGGCAAAATTTTTATTTCCGTTTGCCCCCACCCGTACCTCGATGACTTTTCACCAAATTGAATTATATGCCACTTTCGAAATTTTAATGCCACTCATTTACAGAATGTGCAGACCTACTATTTCTACATTTCAGTGAAGGGCGGTCAGGTACCTCAACAAGAGTACTGTACTGGTGAGGAGGGACATAGCGCACTTTTACATATTAATTTCATTCAAGATTTTACTTTGTATGAGTTTCTCGAGAACAGCCACGCGAAAGCTTAATTTGGGCAGCCATTTGAAGGACCTTTGTTTAAACCCTCATAGGTAGCGCTATATCGTTACTTGAGTCTTGATCTCATGGTTCGCAAGTTCGATTCTGGCTGAGGCGTGTTTTCGAGTATCCCTTCAAGTGTGGGGCCCTTTCAACGCAAAAATGTGTAGATCGGCAAATTTTCCAGATGAAGTAGTTTGGCTCATCCTGGCGTCAGGAAATGGTCCTCCTTAGAACTGGGAAGCTGACGAAAGGGCTGGACTCAGACCGGAATTGGCATTATTATCGTGTAATGGATACGTTGATGTTCCATGTTATCTTTCTTTTTAGTTATGATATGGCGCCACTTATCTTTCGTGTGTATGTATTTTGAAATGTGAAGTCCCTTGTTGTGTAATATAATTTGCATAGTAATTTAGAGCACTCATTGCATCGCAATTTGCAAGTTATTGTTGCTACTGTGATTTTGGGTTTGGGGCATTTGTTTCTTTTTTTTTTTAAAGCCGTACTTTTGTCTAGTCAAACACAAATTTTATCTTGATATACAGATCCTAAAATTTCGTATTTTTGTAAGCTCAAAATATTAAATTACCCGTTGATTGAAACATGCAAACATTGTTGCCTTAGCCTATGGCAATGGTGGCGAACCTTTTTTTGAAGACGGGTCACAATAACACGAAATAGGAGCAAAAAGGTTTTCCGCGGTTCAGTTGCAATTACTATTTAATTTTATGAATAAAAATTATTATTAATAATGAGTATATTAGTTTATTAAAGTAGCAAATAGAGAAGATCATCATAATGCCCTTATCCCGCCTGTGGCAGGGTCGGATTTATGGGTTCTAACCTCCAGGTCCCCGTTCAACCCACATACTATGATACGATAAACTAGATATGATTCACGTTCGGGTGGGTCACTTAAAATTGCACAGTGGGTCACAGGTTCGCCACCACTGGCCTATGGTAATAATTCGTGTTAATTTGGACCAAGAATTGTTTTTTGGAAGTATGTGTTTGTGATTTTATTCAAAATGTGCTCGTAGAAGGTGTTTCATAAAGTTGAACTATGATTATACGCTCTGAATCGATGCGAATTTACTGCTCTTCTGACTATGGAGGTATATCCGAAATATTTAGATTAGAGCTCATTTATTATACTGTACTGAGAAAATTGTAGTGAAAAAGATTAAAAGAAAGGGTTCGAGAGTTCTGGATATTTTCTGTTTGTTGGTGTTTTAGGGCCCTTCAACTACAAGGTCATTAGAGCCCCGTCCACTGTGTAGCTCTGATGCAGAGACTGCACAGACACACTACACTAATGCGACGATTTTTGGATACTAGCGGTACCCAGTTTTCCCAAGCGGCCACCTATGTCAGTACTAACTGGGGTTGCGTTGCTTAACTTCAGTGATCGGACGAGAACTGGTGTGTCCAACGCAATTTGCCGCTCCCGGATATTTTCTGAAACCTTTACGTTTAGACCTACATGTGTAGAAATTAAAGTGATAATTGCCTTTAAAATATTAATTTCTCGGGTTACGCATAACTCGAAGTGCCCTACCTCAGATGAGATTGTAGTCAAGCTGTTCTAACGGCGAGGTGAGTTAGTGTCGTTGTTGCGCCGCCATTTCTAAATTGTGTAAATTTTATTACATTTCTCAGTCCATTGTCATCCTCTTGGGATATTTTATTAAGGTTTTTTTTCCTAAAGAAACGCCCAACGATAAATGTTATATTTCAGAAGTGGAGGTATTAAAGTATAACCCCACATTGAAGCTAGGCTTTCATATCATTTTTTGACACCTTTTCTTTCTCTCGTATTGGTTTCTGTTACCCTTATCATCATTAATCTAGTCTTCTTTTGAGTGAAATTCCATCCCGGCCAAACATATTGGAGACAAAAAACGAAATTCTGAATTTAATTAAAAGTTGACTTTCTTGTAAGAGAGTGTTTGTGGGTCCTTAACGCAGTCCTCTTCGAAATCGTTCAACCCTTGCTATTAAGATAGTGTCTTAGGCAGATTCTGATTCTGTCCGATTCTTGACAAGTGTGTTCCCCCTCCCTCTTACACTGTATAACAGCAACCTCAACAGACATTCCCCAATAATTTATTGAATTCGTTTTGGTTATTATGTCTTAATTTGCATTAAATGGATTGTTTGGCCTTCATTCGGGCCTTTTAATTACTACCATGTGACCTAATTTTTTCAGAGACGAATTTCTAAGACCACTCCTGATAGCCCAATATTTAGTACGTAAAGTTACTATTTGGTGAGGTTTAGTAAATGTTATAAAGTCGGTCTGTCTCAATACGGTAAGAAAGTGAAACATTTTTTCCCCAATATTTGATCTTTTACCAAAGAAGTGAGGCCTTTGATCTCTAGGCCCTCGCCATATCGTGACCTTGTCAATCCTTTGCAATATTTTCTAGGCTGCCATTGTTTTCTTGGCATGTATTAATTTTTTTCATTGCCACCATCCCCGGTGATTTTATGAGATTCCTGCTGATTATTTCATTGTCCGCTGTTTAATACTATCTTTGCCAAGATTCAATTTCTCCAGGTAACATCATAATATTTTAATCTCTTTTTATTAAATTGACTATATTATAATAACAGGTACAAGTTTAGATGATAAATAGGCTACAATGGGTTAAAATCATGACAAAAAATTGGTTGAAGATTCGCTCATTATTTTACGTGTACGGTTGTTAAATTACTCACCATATTGTTGTGGATTTGCCCGTTACCTGAAACTTTGTATGTTTAATGAAAAAAATTAATTATTCACAGGTCGTTATTCCGAGATTCAAAAGCAAAAGCAATTTCTATCAGTACCAAGAGAAGGAGGAGGAGTGAATTTGTACACTTGGAAATTTTGATAATATTGTTGGCTTGTTTAGTTCTGACCAGCCTCGGTGGCGCAGTGGGTAGCGTTCTTGCTAACTGCGTCAGTGGTTCTAGGTTCGATACTGGAACAAGGGGGGGGGGTCGTCTTCTTTCGGGCGAGAGAGAGAGAGACCACGAGTGTGCCTTCCTTCGGATGAAAAGTAAACCGAGGTCCTGTGTGGTATACGATGGCATTTGCACGTAGAAGAACCCTTTCTACTATGCAACGGGTAGATGAGGCAAAATTTCCAGGTGTAGGAGCTCCCTACTGGCGCCGGTAGACTTCCCCAACGAAATGTAGGCCGAGGATAAATAAGCATAGGGGTTGCAGCTGTGGTCGGCAACTGGGGGTGGAAAAATCCCTATCTAATAGATCACCCTTGTGTCCATTCAGAGAGACAAGGTTGGTACCCGACCTTGCCATAGGCGGGAAAAGGGTTAAGAGTTGCTTTTCTTTTTAGTTCTTTGTAGAGAACTTTTCTTTTAGTCTAGTGGCCCGTTCATTTCATTTTTCATGTAACGGGTGGACAGAACGATCACTAGCTTTTGTTTGTGGCAGAGCCCTGTCCACTGCATAGTTCTAATGCAGAGTTTGCACGGACACTACGCTGTTAGGACGATTTTTGAATATTAGCAGTACCCAGCATTCCCAAGCGAGCACCCTTACTAGTGCTAGCTAGGTTTGAGTTAGTTAATTTCAGTGATCAGATGAAAACTGGTGGGTCCAACGCAGTACGCCGGCTAGCGCCGACTAGGATCGAACCTAGAGAGTGTGCATAAGTACGAGGCGAAAGTACTAGCTGGCTCGCTGTCGAAATGGACAAAGTCAGTTAAGACCTGAATTTTGACTTGAATTATTGTCCTAGTTATCCTTTACGGCTGTGTTTAGGGCGCAACGAGTTGTTAGTCATAATTAAAACTTCAGAATGAGCTCCACCATATTGATATTCAAACCCAGCTCTCCTCTACAGTTACATTCAGGACCCCCGACGACAAGGTGATGAAGGTGATATTTGTTATAGGATGGATTAGTTTGTGGGTTGGGGAGTAAGCCAGGCAGCCATAACAGGTCGAACCCTTACAGTTTTTAGACCCGCGAGTTTTTCATGACCTCTGAAAATATTTTTCCGTGTGTCACGCGAATTGACAAGGGAACTATTAAAAACTAACATTGTGTGAAAACTTTAAGGCGTTAGGTCATATTTACATTTTGTTTTTTAAAATTCCACCTCAGGTCCTTAATTGTAGACGACAGTTTTAGTCCAAAAAATGTTAGAACAGGAGTAATTTGCGTACTGCTGTTTGAAATTGGAAAACACAGAAAAAATACATTAGGTTTAGTAGGTCATTTGATAGTGTGGTTGACTCGAACTCGTGGCTTGCTGGTTCGGTTCTAGTGAAGGCGAAGAGTTGATTTCTTTCTGCAGGTGAACATGTCGCCCTGGATGAGGAGAAAGCCGCCGTCAGTCTTTTGGTGTCACTGCTGCACCTAAAAATCAGAGGAATTATGAAAAATTTGTGACCATGCTTCCCTTCGGTTTTCGTTTTTTGTTCAGACTCGACGGTGTTAGACTGGTCAAAAGTCAGACACAGAGAAAACCTGCTAAATGAGCCCACAACGATCTGTTGGGCATTGACGGCCCGCCCAAGAAGGCCTCGTATCTCAGTGAGCCAGTTTTAACCTGTAGGCTGTTTTTAATCAGATAAATTAGACTAAATCCTAAGATGCTAGTTTTCTTTTTAATAGAGTCGCTTCTTCTTATCCTAGGACTATATGTAAAAATCCAATTTCATGCATGGGCACTCGTGATATCTTCTAGAAGATGCCCTTTGAATTCTTCAAAATTGTTAAAATCTCTACGGCGTGTATCGAAACTACGGCAGTTCCTTAGATCCAAGTGGAACCCAATTAAGGCTTCTTTAATAACGAAATGATCAACGTAATTCAAAATAAATGTGCTGCTGAATAAGGTAGTAGGGTGCTGGACTACTTCGTCAGCGATTTCAGGGTACGATCCTGGACCGAGATGATTTGGCTTCTTTCAGGCGGGAGAGATCCCCAGAGGGATTTTTGTCAGATGGGGGATAAGGCTGTGGCTCCGTAAAAGTCCGTGGAGAAGTGTCCCAAGGAAGAAAAATAAGCCGACTATAAATAAGCGTAGAAGTTGCAGCATTAGGTGGGCAGCCACCTTCCTAAACTACCATCTTACAGATCACTCATGTGACTCAATGGGCACCCGACCCTGCCATAGGCGAGAGAAGGTGAATCGATTTCGTATTATTTGTCCACTTTCTGCTGAAGAAGTATTTGAGACGTTTCTAATGAAAGTGGCCGTGACAAGTAAATTACAGACTGTCTTTAATTTTGTTTGTAAATTTATTTTGCTGGTGGCAGGGCCAGATCATTTTTTTTAGCTCATCGCGTAGAATCTGGCACCACGTCTACCTGTTTTGTACTTTCACCTTGTTTTCTACCCCAACTACCTTTTTTACACCTATTTGTTACTATTAAAAAATATTAAACCACTTGTGTGACTAAAATCATACACTTAGATCCAATTCTTCCCCCATTGTTCGAAGTTGTTGGTCGGCTTATTTTTGCAGGTCATTTGCAATAATGTTGACCTTTAAAATTTCTTACCTTTAGAATTTACGACCGTATATAGTGTCAACACCGCATCTTCATTTCTTTCTCAAATTTAATCATAGTGTCAGTGAATATTTTATAGCAAACATCAAAATATTCCAAAAAGGTACTTCCTGCCCTACATTTATTTTCATTTATGCATCTTGTACGTTTCAAAAAATTCAATGTTTTCTCTTTTTGCTTCTCAGCTGGGGCCTGTTTTCGCCTGGTGGGACAGTGACTCGAGTTCAAATCTGCAGATGTGAATGCATCAATGTGAGATGTTGTTAATTTATAAATCAAAATGACTTCTTTTGATTTGACACATGTGAGACCCTGGACAATTCCACCATTTGCAGGCTCTTGGGATGATGCGATGATGATAGTGGTGATGGAGAAGAAAAGGTGCCACTTTTGGACCCGTTGAAACGCTGATACCTGTTGTGCCCCAGCAGAATTGTTCAGTGAAATGACATACCCCCTAAAAAGGACACTAGTTTTTTCTGTTCGTAACTGTACTTTCAGGGTGCATCATCATGCATCGTTCCTAACCCTTTTCTCACCTATGACACAGTCTGATACTCATTTGTCTAAGTAGAACAGAGAACACAGGCAACACTCTCTTCGGTTACTCAACGACGGCCTTTTTTCGTTGTTGGAACATTTTCCTCCACCGACACCAGGGAGCGAGCTTTTACACGTGGAGATTTTGCCGACCTACATTTCATTCCATTTAGAAGGAGTTTTACGTGCAGTAGGGACATCAAATACATCACACGGGGACACGACTTTGAGTCCCATCCGACGGAAAGTGTACCGAGGACCTGCTTTTCTAGATCGAAAGATGTCATCCGCTTTAGCTAGGATCGATCCTGCAGTCATGGACTCACGAAGCTAAGTAGGACAGCCAATAAGCCACTGAGGCACACACAACAGGCCGTATTGCACTGTTTTAAATGTTGAATGAATAGAAGATACTGACAAAACTCCAGATTTTTTTTAAAATATATCATTTGGCTCGGTAGATGGCTGAATCATAATTTTTGCTGGCTTGAAGTACGCAGGTTCACTTCTGACTGAGATTGATGGTGGCCCTACCATAAGAGCGAGCTGAAAACTACGCCCTTTTACTAAATAGGAAGTAAAACCTGTATTTTTAGTATGTGGGTCACCTACCTCTAACCCCGAGCACCTTCTCCTTTCTCCAGGCTGAAATGCAAGCCGGATACCAGAAAATGGACCTGCTTCGGTGGCGCAATGGGTAGCGTGCTTCCAGGTTCCATACTGATCGAGATAGGTTGGCATCTTTCGGGCGAGAGCGAAGCCCCGAGTGCGCCTTCCTTCGGATAAGAAGTAAATCCGAGGTCCTGTGTGGTGTACGATGGCATTTGCACATCTAAGAGCCTTCTCTACTATGCAACGGGTAGATAAGACAAAATTCCAACGTGTAGGAGCTCGCCCCTGGCGTCGGTGGAATGCCCAACGAACAGTAGACCGACGATAAATATGCATAGGAGTTGCAGCTTTGGTTGGCAACCGGCTGTGACAAAACACTGTCCAATCGATCGCCCTTGTGTCCATTCAGAGAGACAAGATGGTTACCCGACCCTGCCATAGGCAGGAAGAGGGTTAGAAGTTGCTATAGTTCAGAACTGGGTATTGGGCGGATGTCTTATTTGCTTGTTCTCCTTTTGAACTCTACTTATTACCTCCGAAAGGTATTTACCGACGCCAGGGTGTAAAAAAAAGATCTGTGTTGCTCGGCTTTGCGTACCTTGCTGGATTTTCGAGGTTTGGGTTTCTTCGGGTAGTTATAATATTAGGTTTACCCTGTTCCACAGGATGCGCTTCCCCATAACGAATAAATAATTTAATGCGTACCCTTCACGAATATTTCTTATATCGGGAGATTTTTGGTTTAAGAAGAATTTTTTTTATTGTATTAATTTCCAACTGCGGTTTATGAGATTCATTTACCCCATTAGGGATTAAGGGTGCTGTCTAGGTGCTGACAGGGACCCGCCTCGGTGACGCAGTGGGCAGCATGCTCGCTAACTCGTCAGTAGTTCTAGGTTCGATACTGGACCGATATGGGTTGGCTTCTTTCGGGCAAGTGAGAAGCCCCGAGTTCGACTTCTTTCGGGAAAGTGAGAAGCCCCGAGTTCGACTTCTTTCGGGAAAGTGAGAAGCCCCGAGTTCGCGTTCTTTCGGATAAGAAGTACAACCGAGGTCCCGTGCGGTGTACGATGGCATTTGCACGTAAAAGAACCCTCTCTACTGTGCAACGGGTAGAGGAGGCAAAATTTCCAGGTGTAGGACCTCGCCCCTGGCGTCGGTGGAATGCCCCAACGAACAGTAGATCGACGAATAAATAAGAATAGGGGTTGCAGCTTTGGTCGGCAACTGTCTGTTGAAAAACACTGTCCAATATATCACCCTTGTGTTGATTCAGAGGGACAAGATGGGCACCCGACCCTGCCATAGGCGGGAAGAGGGTTAGGAGTTGCTTTGTCTAGGTGCTGAAGGATTAATAGACGTCTACAAGTAGTTATTTAACTAGGCTATTTCTTAAGCTGATTACAACGAACGAACTCAGTCTGTACAACTCAATTTTTATGAATAATTTATGTTGACTTCCTACGTCAGTTGTGCTAGTGAAAGGGGTATGTAGACTCGTTACATTTTTACTCCGGAAAGTTAAATTTATCTCGTTGAAAATATCATACTTTGCTTACAAATTAGTTAATTCCAGACTGTTGCGAATTGCTAAATTGAAAAATGTCAGCACTGTTTTGAATAAAGTTAATAGTTTATGTAGTTAAGTTTTACTACGCTTAGGACCTTTACATACTGCTTAATATTGATAACCACACACACAGTGATAAAATGTAATGGTCCTTTATTTAAAAAAATAATTATTTTCGTTGACGAATATTCTAATAACGCGATTCAAGGTCCATATCCCCCCTCCCATTTGAATTGATAAAGTTTTAAATACTTACGTACGGTATTTAGCTGTTTCCTCTTCCAAAAAGCATTTTTCCCCAAAATTTTATCCATAAAAAAGTGAAGGAGTTATTAAAATATTGAAATCCTGATGCTGACATGAATCAATCGATTTCCGTTCTACCTTAGGATATTGAAGATGTTGACGTCTTTTCGATTTCTGCGATTGGTTTTACCATCATTTTTAAACTTTTTGATGATTTTTTGGACTGGACCGGGATCGGTCACTTATGGTCAAGACTTGTATTAGACTGATGTGAATGCAAATTTTCTGAAGTTTGCTTGTTTGTGTGTGTGACCTCCAAAGGCCCCATAAAAGATAGTTAAGAGACAAACTCACATACACGCATTTTTTTGCACTCAACCGGAAATGGTAAAATTCTACTACACCATAGGCAGTTAAAGAACTTTTTTATAGCCAATGTTGACCACCGTATTGCGAGTGCATGCACGTGTCCAGTATTGCCAAATTCCTTATCAATAGATAGGTATCGATATTGATGGAAATACCGTTATTCATGTCGCGTTTCGTATAAAAGGTCATAAAAAGATTATTTTTCAGACGGGGGAAATTTGGAAATATAAGGTTCCGCAACTGTTTATGAGATATTCGTTAATTTTTTGATTAGAATGGGGGAAGAAATGGGGTCAGTATTTGAATAGATGCATTCATAACCGTATGAGTGTGTCTGGGCTACGAACGTGTACCGTGCAACTGATAAAATGAATTATTTCTTTTTTGGACAAACATTTGAAGGAAAACGTAGGGACCTTTTCTTACTTGTAGGTTAATTGTGAACGGGAATAGTATTTTTACAATAAATGACTGATTGGTCGTTGACCTCTTTCGTCCAGTGCAAAACACACCGCAGTTGGACTTGGATGGGGCAGTTTCACTTATATGATGCGCGAACGAAGACCTCTTCCAGAGAGGGCTCCTCTTTTGTCTATCATGTGGTCCTAAGTATTATCCAGAAAGGTCAGTTTTACTTTTAATGCATTGTAGGACCGTTGTTATTGTTGTTATACATATCTGAAAAACCCCTTTGCAATTCAAGTTCAACATTTTCCACCATCTGTTTCCCTATTTTCTAGACTGAAGATGCCCTAATTTTTTTTCTTTTCAAGGGCCGTTACTGTAAGGTTTAAATAGACAGGTGTTTAAGATCCTAAGACCTTGTTACCTATTACCCCCTCCCCCATCCTTCCGTCCCATTACCATATTATTTTCAATATCTCGTTGCTCCATGTGCAGAGATGAACTGTTTGACCAATTAGTTAGACAACTGGACCATGATTGAAATTTGGCAGTCGTGCTAGTAGTTGTAATGAATTTGAGGATATTTTTGTGCACATTGCTGGACTCGATATTTGTTATTTGGTGAGTAATTACGTAACTCTCAAAAATCAATAGTTTATTTTGATTTGGTTTGACCACAACCACCACCGTTATTATGGCCATTCATAGGTTTGTTGTTGTTCATTTTGGCAGTGTGTTTTTGGTGTTTATGTGTTTGGAGCCAAATTAGTTAAGGTTAGTATTAACCAATATTAGAAGGTTGTTGTTTGCACATCCGATTGTTATTTGGTTTATTTGGTAGTTGTTAATTTAAGACCGCACTTGTTTCGGAAGAAATCAAACGAAATAATCCATTTATTCGGGTTGAAAATAGATGTGCAAACAAACGCGTATTGTTCGCAAACTGCTGCAACTTTGTTGTTAGAGTTGACGACTTGTTGTTGTCGTTGTTCGAAATGCTTTCTTTCAAGCTCTTGCCTCCCAAATAATTGAGATGTTTTTTGTATGTTTTCTTAACCTCGCGTAACTCTTTTGAAAGGTCACCGACTTCGGCGACATGTTATTATTAATATTAATAAGGGATATGAGACAAATATTTCTTTAGCAAAAATTTTTTTTTTTTCATTTTTGAGGTCTTTATCTTGATATTAAATTGTGCTAGTCTCCGTTGTGCTTGCCGCCATATTATGATATCTACTGATGACCAACCCCCCAACTAAAAGGGTTGTGTGTGTCATGTAAAAGAAATATGTATTTTATAAATTCCTAATGTTATCTGTGGTCACTTGCTCATATTTTTTGTTGCCAACCGTAATCTCTGTAAATTAAAGTAATATATCAAAAGAGAGAAAAAAACCTTTCCCCTTTACCCTTCTCCACACATACTCACTCTCAAATGACACCCCTCCCTCTATCGTCTCTAAAAAAAATTGGGATGAATTTTTCATCAATTAAAAATTTGGACCAAATGGAAAATTTCGTGATAAAGCGGAACTAAATGGACCTATCAAGAATTTCAATTAACGAATCCCAATTATAGATATTTCTTTCTCCCCTGTCACACAAGAATATAGTTTATAGGTTCCTAAATTGATTATTAGGGTCAGTTATTTGTTTAACGGGGCATACGGACTTCATATTGGTTAAAATGAAATCTGATGAGGTCATTTTTTTTTCTTTACCCTTCCCGAAAAAAAAATTAAACGGACATGACAAGGGAGGGAAGGAGAGGTTTAATATATCTTATATTTAATTAATAATAAAGGGCCAGTGTCATAGTGAGGGTCTGTTATTTATTCGGCGCTCGATGACCTCTTGATTTTTTTTTTTGTCTTTTTTTTTGGCAGTGGACAATTTAATTTTTTTCGTCAATACCATTTTTTTCTGACACGCGTATACTGGGATAACTTCAAAGGCTCTTCCTTATTTTCAGAGTTAAACGTTTTTGGCGTTGGGCGCACCGATTGGATTGTATTATAGCTTATAATTATCGCCGATGGATGTATTTCAGCCCCCCCTCCTTCCCTTTTTCCTCTTTTGTCCCTGACTTAGCTGCACGGGCCATTTTAGTATAGCAATATGGAGTTTTGTTGGTTACCATAGGGTCCTGGTGCCTAAAGTATTATTTTGTTAACATAACCAGAAGGATCGAGATATGGCAGACTCTGCGTTGTAGGCTTAAATTATACTTTCGTTTTGAATTTTGTAGAAAGAAGTGTGTGCTTGTGAATTAATAATATAAATAATTTTATTAAGAACCTAGAAAAATTGTCACGTTTTTAATTATTAAAAATGTGGACGGCAGTAATCCAAAATAGTCACTAGTTCGTTTTGACTTTCTTGATGTGAAACTATTCTTATTATCTACCTGTTACTTTCTCATGTGCCACTGACTGCTAAGGTTCAAATTATTGCTGATTTCTTAAAAACTTAGTTTTCAGTGCTTTTCATGAAGTCTACTGGCAAACCAGTTTTGTTGGGACCAAATTTTTCCCCACTCTTTATGCCACAAAGCAGCTACAAGCAACGCCTAACCCTTTTCCCCCGCCTATGGCAGGGTCGGGTACCCATCTTGTCCATCTGAATAGACCCAAGGGCGATATATTGGACAGTGTTTTTCCACAGCCGGTTGCCAACCAAAATACTTATTTATCGTCGGTCTACTGTTCGTTGGGGCACTCCACCGACGCCAGGGGAGGGGAGCTCCTACACCTGGAAATTTTCCCTCCTCTACCCGTTGCGTAGTAGAGAGGGCTCTTTTACGTGCAAATGCCATAGTATACCACACGGGACCTCGGTTTTAATTCTCATCCGAAGGAAGGCGCACTCGGGGCATTTCTCTCGTCCGAAAGAAGCCAACTCACCTCGGTCCAGTATCGAATCTAGAACTACTGACGTAGTTACCGAGCGTGATATCCACTGCACCGCCTAGGCGGGGATTTATGTTAGATAATAGATCTCCATTGATTCTTCCAGGAATCCAAGGGCGGCGTTGCGACTTTTATAGGTCTTCAAAACTGAGGAATTGGACTCGGGTTGCGAGAATACCAGGCGAAACTCTAACCTGCTCTAACCCATCATTCGAGTGCCTAGGAACCATAATAGAATTAATTGAAATAATTGACGATTAAATAGTTTTTGACTAGGAAAGGCCCCATTGAAGAGGGTGCCTGTCGTCGTACCTGACGGATTTCGCACCGGTCGATTTGTTTTCCTCATAGACGAGGTTCTTTTTTTTGGGGTAGGTGCCATAACGGACGTATCGCTTCACGGGGCACAGCTCTAATGCTTAACTGAAACGGAAGACTCATTTTAAGGATTCTTTCTTTTCCGTTCCCGAAAAAAAATAAGTCGGACTGCTCTTTGGCGGGACCCACTGATGGAACCCGTTGATGGAACCCGAGTACTATAAAATCATGAATCAAGGCGGCTAAACAACGCCGCCAACTCTCTAGTCCGTAGATCTGAAAAATACATAACACAGAGTTGAATACAACAGTGTCGAAACCGTGGTTTATAGAGGGCAGCAGTAACAATTGATTGGTCAACGGGCGAAAGTCAAATGTCGTTGTCCCATCAGTAGTCACGTGTGTGGACTCGGACCAGTTACTCGTGTTTTGGTTTTTGTACTCATTTATTACCCTTTTAAAATTATATGTTGAAATGAAGTCGAAATACAAGCTTGGCGTGGTGAAGACCTGCGATTAAAAATTTTATATATGGCCTACTGGCTGTCAAATCTTGAATTTTTAACTCATGAGTGCGAGGGATTAAAAGCCCTTTTTTCGTTCGGGCACCTGCCAGTTTTGTCGCTTCAAACCTAAAGTGTCCCTTTTTGAAAAATTCTACTGTCCGACTGCATATCTCCAGTAACGAGAACGAACTCCTAAGTTTAATTATTATAACATATTAGGACCGCATGCTTTAGAATAACGTTTGTGAATGATCCTAACTCTAGGGCAGATTTCGCATGTTGGATTGTAGAAAAGTATATCCAACAGCATGAGTAATAGATGCCTCAACCTGAAATATTTAAGGTGGTAAATTCTAAAGGTCAAAGAGAACCTTAAAACCCCGCCTCGGTGGCGCAGTGGGTAGTACGTCTTTGGTTCTAGGTTCGATACTGGAACAAGGGGGGGGGGGTCGTCTTCTTTCGGGCGAGAGAGACCCCAAGTGTGCGTCCTTTCGGATGAGAAGTAAAACCGAGGTCCCGAGTGGTCCCGAGGTCCCTTGCGCGTAAAAGAAACCTCTCTACTATGCAACGGGTAGATGAGGCGAAATTTCCAGGTGAGGCGAAATTTCCAGGTGTAGGAGCTCGTCCTCTGGCTTCGGTGGAAGGCCCCAACCAACAGTAGATCGACGATAAATAACAATAGGAGTTGCAGCTTTGGTCGGCAACCGGCTGTGGAAAAAGCAATATCCAATAGATCACCCTTGTGTCCATTCAGAAGGACAGTTGTTGATGTGATGAATGTGATATAGGAAATTTTCATCATTGTTTGCTTCATCCATGGTAACATGTTCGATCCCGTTCCCGCAAGGAAGACCAGACCCCAAGTGAGCCTTTCGTGGATTGAGAAGTAAAATCTGTGTCCCGTGTGGCCTGTCTCCAATGTCCTCACTGCACGTTGTTGTTTGTTTGTTGGTGTTTTAGGGCCCTTCAACTACAAGGTCATTAGAGCCCCGTCCACAGTGTAGTTCTGGTGCAGAGACTTCACAGGCACTACACTAATGCGACGATTTTTGGGTATTAACAGTACCCAGTTTTCCCAAGAGGGCCCCCGTGTCAATACTAGGTGGGGTTGCGTTGCTTAACTTCAGTGATCCGACGAGAACTGGTGTGTCCAACGCAATTCGCCGCTCTCACTGCACGTATAAGAGCCCTATCTTTATGAAGTTGGTATACTATCAGTGTAAACCCGAATCATTTTCGAGTATAGGACCTCGGCCTCTAACGATATAGGCCAATGTTACCTAGCCTCAAAATTCCCCAAACCCGAAAGCCCAAACCCAAGCCCCCCCCCCCCCCCCAAAAAAACGCGGCTGTGGGATGAGAATGTTCAAACTTTGCCAAATAATATCCACCGTCCAGCAGTTTACGCCCGTAAATTCCCGAGTTTCTTCTTCGTTTTTGTCTTCTCCCCTTTGTCTCACTATCCTGTTTCTCTTTCGAAAAACTGGACTCGTGACGTTCAGACCCTGCCATAGGCCGGATAAAGTGATTTTTAGGTCGTTTAAGGTCTTTGGATAAATGTCAATGTGTAAATACTGGGTTCTGATGTCTTGAGATGTATAGAATTTAATTTCTTTTTAGTAATTTTGATAATAATTTCAAAAATTTGTAACTTTTATGCTAATTTAGTTATGATAAACGCCAAATTAATTATTGAAATATTTGGTGTGGTTTTTTAAGCGCTTGACTGCACCGGAAGAAGTGACTTATAGATGTCGCTATCCGTCAGCGAATTTTTCATTTATACAGTGAAAATTATTAAAAACCAGTAATTGTAGCCTAATTCAATATGATCATTGTGACGAAAATGAATGGCCAATAATGATTTAATGATAATTTCAGAAATCATTTTTGCATAATTGTGACATTTATTACCGGGCGTTTCATTTGCACTTTAATTTTCAATCATTTGTATAAAGCGCTGTTATGATTTCTGACCTTGTTTTCTATTTTAATGGAGTTAGGTGTTACTTCATATCACGGAGGTCGAATATCATCCCTGAGATTTAAAGTACATGTTGCAACGGCTGTATAAGGGCCATTTGTACACCCAAGGACCGTATGTTGACGAATGTCCTTTTCTGAACGATGAAAAGCCCTTCTGTTTAGATATAATTCAGTAAAACGCGCTTTTTTCAATTGCTGAGATATGCATGATTAATATAAGGACCTACTACTGTAAATAGTCCTCTTCAAAGTGTGAACTGTCCCATAACAGGTGTGGTTCATTTTCTACTCCCGTTTGTGGTCATTAAACCCACTCTTTAATATGCCAAAAAATAGTAGCATTAATGTAATAATCACGTGATGTTTTGGTTCAGCTTCTTGTTTTTTGTAGTGATTATTTTTCAACATTATCGTCCTGTCCTTGCCCCACCTATGGCAGAATCTGGTTTTGTGTTTTCTAACCCATTTTCGTTCTCATCCAGGACCAAGTTTTTTTTCAAGGTCTTTTTTTCAGTAACGATTACGAAAGGACAGCTGAAATGGACAATAATATAAAAATTAACTTTTAATTAAATATAATCCATCCACCGATGGCATGGTTGTATAATAGTAGTCTGTCCTGAAATGAAAACGTGACTAAAGTTGGGACGGGTGCTCGGATTTGGAGTGTGAGAGGCAGAGTGAGGGATACTGGCAACCGTCGGATTTTGAGAGACGACTGTAAGTGACTCTGCGCAGGCGTGTGGCGGTAATGGCTGCTGAGCTTGCGCACTTAGCGACATTTAAGCGAATGCGGCGGTCACGTAGGTGATACTTTTATACCGAGATAATAAAGTTGAAAATTTTCAAATATTTAAAACTTTGACCGTTAGTTTTGCTCGACGGATGACATTTATGGGGTTGTTGAGATATCCGACACCAATTTATTTCGTAATTGTTGAGAAAACTTTAGGCTCCCTGTCTCATCTTCTAGGACCACTTAACTGCGGCGTTAAAATTAGACTCGCTCTCTAATGAGTTGCCTTAAAAATGGTCCTTTTTAATAAATGAAACAAATCTTTAAATTTTGTAACAGTTATTTATGTGCGACGTTTTAGTGGGTCTAAGTTACCTAATTTAATAATCGCCGGAAATGTTGCGATCAAGATTAATTTTATTAAAATTAATGTTATGGGACGATTATTGTGTTACCGTTGTTGCAAAGTCTCTCGTGGGACATCCTGATTATGTTGGGCACGTGTCTTCTTTTCAGACCTTTGTAAGAAATGTGAAATGGACCCACACTGATTTTTTTATATACACAGGCAGAAAAACATTTATTTGTTTTAAAGACGCGCGAATCCAAGAAGTCGTTACATAAATTTCGGACCCTCCTGATACATATCACTCTATGTATTCCTATCTCTTTCTGCTGCCCATTTCTGAAATGTTCCTCACACCCCTTCTTGCACTTGTACACCTTAACGATGAAGAAATTTCTTCGTCCGTGGCGGATATTTCTGTATAAAATGAAACAATGGTTCTTCAAGTTTTTATTATATAATAAATAAAAAGGTACACTTTAAAATTTATAAATGCAACAGATAGAAGTTGTTTTATCATCCATAGTGTCCCTGTTGTTGTTGTTGTCTTCAAACAAGTATAAAATACATGACTTGTTTTGTTGGCATTTCCAAAAGGTGCGAACGAACAATCATGGCGTGTGTGTACTTATCTCAAAAATTATGTAAAATTGTCACAAGGTGTGACATATCGATTTAGAAAAATTTCTAAATGTCGTCGATGTAGGCAGTTATTGGTGTCCAAACAAAAATATCTAAACAAGTCAGGTATAAATTCTGTATAACGTCTCACAACATTCTCCTGGTACGGGACGTTATTTGCTGGAAAATAATTCAAGGAATATTTACTTTTTGCAGGCTATTTACTTATTACAGGTTTTTAACGATCGGTAACTA
The DNA here is from genome assembly GCA_013389805.1 of Trigoniulus corallinus. Lineage (NCBI taxonomy): Eukaryota > Metazoa > Arthropoda > Diplopoda > Spirobolida > Trigoniulidae > Trigoniulus > Trigoniulus corallinus. The sequence goes on along the minus strand of JAAFCE010004209.1, from coordinate 16,431,347 downwards.
CCCTCATATTCAAATTCTAACCTGTCAGATGTTTATGTTTGCTACGTAGTATCTAGTTTACATATTTGCATTAGTTAAAGATGGCTAACATTGTTACTTGAATTTAAAATTCGTTATAAGCAGTCGCCATGTCCGAATTCAGATATCTTATCTTTATGAAAATGAGTGTCCGGTTTCGAAGAGTCGGCAGAATATTTATACAGTTTCAGGTGAGATGGTAAAGGCCTACCTTTCTGGACACTAAGATTAGGACTCGGTAGGCTTCCGTCATCCATTCAGCTGTCCACCCAATGTGATCATTTTAACGAAACTGCGTTTTTTATTTCTCCTGTCCTCCCACTGACCTTTTGTGTCCATCTTGTGATGTCTACAGACAATCTGATAGGCCCATATTACGGACCTTGAGAGAAGGGTTACTTCTACATATCATAATTTAGAGATTGATTTTTATAAAACGTGCAGTGTTGATCAAATCAGGAATTTGATGACAGAGAAGGATCCTTTTTTTTTATCGTTGTTGAAATTGTGACCTAACCCTATGGTTCTGAAATGGGCAGCTTAATTTCAACTTCTATCTTATCTCCTAAATAAAAATTTAAAAGAAATTGATGGTACTCTCGAACATTGGGTAAGGGTGCTTTATCTGTCAAACAATTTCGGATATGATCAAATATTTGGTTCAGAAAATCAACTACTCCTTCAGACTTGCTGTTCATGCTGTGATTTAGAAATGAAATTTTTACTTGCTAGTGTGGATCCCAAGAATGAGTAGGGCCACCCGGCCTTATACACTTGCGAAGAGAGAGGGGGCGATGAAAAAAGGTTGTGACTGCAGGTCAGCTGCCAGACGCGTTGAAATCATTGTTAAAATTGTTTTCGTTTTTTTTGCTAAAAGTTGAAAGGGCAGAATTTTAGATATCTTATAATTGGGACCTATGCTGTACCTGTTTTACTGCAACCATAAGGACCCTGGTCGCTCTCACTCTTTTAAGATTGAATATTCTGATGTTGTTTGTTGGTGTTTTAGGGCACTTCCACTATAAAGGTAATTAGAGCCCCTTCCACAGCATAGTTCTGATGCACAGACTGCACAGACACTACACTAATGCGACGATTTTTGGGTATTAGCAGTACCCATGTTTCCAAGCGTCCACCCATGTCAGTACTAGCTGGGGTTGCGCTGCTCAACTTCAGTGATCAGACGAGAACTAGTGTGTCCAACGCAATTCGCCGATCCCTGAATATTCTGAAATTTGTGGTACTTTAAGCGATAAGTGCAGGAATTGACACACGGCATCCATTTCGTATGCAGGAGAACGGAGTTCAACACTATTAGATATTGTGCCCATTTTTTTTAAAAGTTGTATAAAAAATTTCAAAAAAGGGCTACATGAAATGAGTTAAAAATTATAGCTAAAAGCTTATATATATTAATTTTTCGAAGTGATTCTAATAATTTAAATTTTTGTCTCTAAAAAATACAAAGAAGTTATTTTAACTTGTTTGTTCTCAATTTTTTTTGTTTAATTCGGGTTACCTACATGCCCTTTCCACTAAAGGCTGGTTTCTCGCTATTTATGCACAACGGATACCCCTGGGGTTTCAGGAATCCATACTTGTATATTTCGGATGTCAAGTTGCCAATAGAAATAAAAGGGGTTGCCGAATTTATTTGAATGCTTTAGAAATTTGACCAAGGGTGTCATCACGTTTGGCAAACCATTGCCACTAATTGATTTAGGAATTTCTGCCAAAGCACAGTATTGTTTTGAAAAGGTTTGGGCAATTACAGTTGCCTAAAATCGTAGAGGAGAACAGATATGTCTAGATATTCACCTGAGTTTCACCCCTCTTCCACCTTTAGTGTTGATTGATGTTCATTTTGCGTCATGTTCATTTGACAGTCGCTAAAAGGGTAGAGGAAGAGGTGGAGAAAACGTAGATCCAAATTTCAGTCTACCTTTAAGCTGAAACGCTAATCAAGAGATGTCAGCCATTTTGAAGTCTAAAAAACAATTTTTTTGTTATTATTTGCCTCATATGGATTTTACCCAGCTGCATCTTTTAAAGTCTTAAAATTGTGGCTACATTTCCTTTTAAACAATGTTTTTTCGTCTTTTTTTTTTCTCTCTCTCTCCACCCTACCACTTAAAATTGGTATCAAGCGCATATCTCCTCACAGTCTCCACACATAAACACACAAGCTATATATGGCTATATGGAGCGTCGTTACATATATAAAGTAAATTGTGCTGCATATGCAGTACAAAATTCCAGGAACTATATTATTGATATCGGTTCCTGGATGTTGGTTGTTTGTGGCCCATCCACCCACCCATCCATCCACTAACTCTCTCTCTCTCTCTCTCTCTTCCTCTCCTCCACTTTTGGCCTGCCTACATCGTCAACAATTTTCTCTCCTTTGCTAACCCACTCTGGCGCCCCACTCCCATCTCTTACCAAACCCTCCCTCCCTCCCTCATCCGCCCACGTTTCTTGCCTTTTACTGAAATAAAAAATAAATTCCAGCCTTGAATTTTTGACAACCCCAACCCCCTCTTCTCCTCCCTTGCTAGGACTCCTCCAATCTTGAGTGTTGGGCACTTAACAGATATGATGCAGCAGTGTACCCATTGGTAGATGACCTTTTGCCCATGACGTTATTAGGTTTTCATGGACACACATTTTCTTGTGTGCAAACACTGCACAACCCCCCCAATTATGGCATTTCATATCGCTAAAGCCAATGGTTGTTGAGAATTGGATCGTTAAAAGTTTGGAAAGGAAATGAGGATATGGGATCGTACCCAATAGAAAGTTGGACCTTTATAGATGGCGCTAACGTGTGGCGGCTTCTTCTCCTTGGCGCTCTGCTTTTGATGGGACCCTATTAAAGCTACCCCTTTTTACTATATTGCCTGACTATATATGTATATAGAGATATATATATAAATATGAACATCTTTGTCTGGGACGTTATATACCCATATATGTGTGTTCTCTGGGCTATATATATGTACCTATTTGTACATATCTCTATATATTGAGACTCTTAATACGTTTGTGAATGTGTATTTCCGATTTTAACTGTTTTATTTAACGGCTATGAGATGTCTGACGTTTACAGTAGTAGCCTATGACTATTGGACCAGGACGTTTTTGAAAGTGCATATAAATGTCGGGGTAATTTGTGATGGGCTGTGAAATATGTCCTTAGTTTTGGCCAGTCAAGAAACAGCTTGTCTCTCTCAATAAAGAGGTAGTTTTTAAGAGACCCTGCTTTGTTCCCGTTAATTTCATTTTGGGCCCCGCATTCATCCTGGAAGGATCTTCTTTATGTATATACGTGTGGCCTTTTTTGGATGCTTTTTGTGTGTGTCAGTGTATGAAGTAGTTCTCAGAAGACAGAGGGACTTAATAGTACTTAAGCATAAGTTAAGAAAGTGTTTGGGACCCTTTTTTTTTTGAATTTATTCACAAGTGAAGAATTTCAGCATATGTATTTCATAGAATTTCAGTATATATATTGAAATGAACTCTTCGAGTGCAAACTTTCGGTGTGGGTATCTCCCCTCATGTCTCTCTTCTGCTTTTCCACTGGATCCTCTTGTTGTTGTTGATGGAAATGTACGAGTGAACAGAAGAATATTGAAGGAGAATGATGATGGAGTTCGATTCGACGTATTATTTGAATTACCCTAGAGACTCTATGTTTAAAGAAGACTTGTCATGACTTTATTGGTGGACAGAAACGTCGTCCATCTTTTTGGGAACGTCGTGGACAAATGTCGGTAAATTGCGGAATTGCGAGAGATTTTGAACCTCGTGGAGCATGCGCAGGAAAGTTTGTATCGACGCTGTGAGGTCATGTGGGGAATTGGAGGTAAGTCGAGAAAAAAAAGTTGGATATTTTCTTTGTCAGTGGTGTAATTTCTTAGGATAGGCTGAATGTCTTCGAACAAGGCGTCATCATCACTCTTATCAAAACTTATAATTCGTCCGCATTTGAGATGTCGACATAGTTTTAAATGATGGATAGTGGATGGATACTCCTCCACGTCTTCTTTCTGTCAAGCAAGTTTGCTACGTTAACAATTTACGTCCTGAAACCTCTCTCTCTCTGTGCGTCCATCCAACTGCCCTCCCCATTTATTTATTTATTTATTTTTTGGCCGTGGTTGGTATTCAAAGTGTGTTGACCACACAGTCAAATGAGCATTCGTGTGCTGTTCATGTTTTGTTATTTATTTGTCACGATTGACGACGTCCTTCTTGCCTCCTCCTCAAAGTCTTTGGCTAGAATAGTTTTGACAATATTTATAGCCACGTGGGACCCTAGGATGTTTACCAGGATTGTTTCAGAAATTAGGATTTAGGATGAGGCATGTGCATGTGGGTGGGACAGTTTGAGGTTGTCTGTTTTTTCACGCTTTGGAATCCTTAGGAGTTCTTTTCTTCCTCGATGAGATCCATAAATAGTGGAGGATGGAGGGCGGAGTATCTCGAATTGTTTTTCCGAAATGTTTGGTTTGTAACATGTTTCAGATAGGCGAGTTTTTTTGTGTGTGTGTCTGAATAATGTTATACTAAAAATCTGCATTATTTTAAAAGGAAGAAAAAAGCCTTAGAGCTATTCTTGTAAAGTAATCTCTTTGTTTCTCGTATGGGACAGTTGAAATCTTGTGAGATATCTTAAGAGATACTTTTATGCAAGGGGGTAAGGTTTCCCAGCTAGTGAATATGATCACACGTATAAAATAAAAAGGAAAATAAAATATAACTGAGCACATCTTTCAATTTTTTTTTTGTGTTGCAATTTTTTCATAAATAGGTAGGCCCTATAATTTTTTGTAACCTCCAAAACAAGACTACTCATGTAAGGGTTACATTGTTCTGCGTGTCAAGGTGTTAATACACGGCATGATCATGGCGATCGACCGTTAGAAGGTATCATAAAATTAATTTTTGTTTTCCTAGTTTAGTCCCCCCCCCTCCTTTTTTTTACCTACATCCTTCCTACCTTACCTTCCTTCCGTATGTGACTTATTATATTTCTTAAGAAGGTATTCAGTCGCATCATGTTTGTATGCAAATCTTCCTTTATGGTCCTACTAACGGCCCATTTCACTGAGATATGATTACGTTTTTCTGATCTTTAAATGCCCTAAAGATTCTACCTGAAGTGCCTCATCTCTTGTTACGAAATATTTCGATTAAAATGCGAGTTTCTCATGCTTGTTTTTTTTTTTTACACAAAAATTAAATAAAGAATTTCAAAATGTTGATCAGGGTTGCCTAAAATAATACCCCCTCTCCCTATTTTTTTACGAGAAGCGAAATATTTATGTCTTAAAGTTACATTTTACAAACGTACGCTTGTTATTCTACTTAAATTCCACATTACAAATCCTTATTATTTAAAAAATCGATTTATAGTTTGAAATTTTTATATTTTGATTTTATTCTTACGAGTAGTTTAGTCCTAAATGACATCATTTTTTGATGGTTAACACTTTAGGTTAGGTGTATTAAATTAAATGGTGGTTAGGGCCTTATTTTGATTATAGTGTTTTTGTTTCCCCCCAAAAAATGGTAAAAATTATACTGTTACATACTTGTTAAAATTATTATCTATAGGAATAAGCAAACTAGTGTTAGTATACGGGTTGTGGAAAAAAGGGTTTTTGAAAGCACTTTACTACCTAAGTGTCTGTGACCTAAATTCTTAACTGTTAGACCCTCACCCCCTGCCCTCTCCTAACCCCATTAGGCACTTATGATGAAAGGATCAATGTTGAAAGATAGAAATTGAATTTTTACTCCAGATACTCCTACGTGGTTCATTTCCGGTGTCTTAATATATTATTATAAGCTGCCCGCTTAAATTTGGTAACGTTTGTTTGTCTCGAAAAATGGGGACAACTTTTTTTAGGGTTCAATTTTTAAGCCGTTTGTTACCAAGATTTGTTTTTGTGAAACTCGCGTTTTTAAAGTTTAAGATCTTTCTAGAAGATTGATATTCTGCAGAATTTTAAATATCATTGCGGAATATTTCTATCCCGTATTCCCTTTCTTAAACGTCGTTGTCCCGTTTCAGGATTCGGGTTTATTATTTAATATTTGGGAGGATGAATTTGATCAGCATATAGGGCCTAAGCATCGTTTGTTTTTTTTTAAATCTCTGTTATTTATCCTTAATAATTGATAATAGAAAAAGTTTCATACAGAATTTAATGTGCGTAATAAAAACTATATTTTTGTTATCTGTACTTACCACATTTTCTGTTTAAAATTTTTGCAGAAAAGAAAGTTTTTGTTTGTCGGTGGTGGGAGGAGGGGTGGTTAGGAATGAAACTTCCGTTCAAGTCTGGCGACTCTTTAGGCAGAGGGCGCCTGTGGTCACATATGGTGGTAACTTCCGTGCCAGCTTGAAATACGCATGCTCAAAGTTTTGGTCGTTATATTGGACAAATCGCTGTTGTCAACCCCCACCGGTGTATTTTCATCCACACTTATGAGATGAAAATGTACATCAGTTGCACACATTCAAAAATTCAGACCGCCAAAAATAGCTGACTTGTAAACGACTTCATCGGCGCACATTAATTTCCGGTTTCTCCTGCATCTAGAGAGGTCCTTTCACTTGGTCATATGTCCAGTCTTTTTGTATCATAATGTCTAAAAAGAAAGCGTTATACATTGATGATATTCAAATGCCTATTTTACTTTTCTGGCCGATTTTAAAATGTGTGGTTTTTTGAGAGGCAAGAGTTGCACCACATGCAAATTAAACGGACCGTCAAACTAGGTCTCTGATTAACCTACTTTGCCAGTCACAAGTGAAGTAGTAGTAGATTTCGGAAGCTTTCTGTAGGAAATAATAAAAAAAAGAGGAGTGCAGAATTGGGGTATCGCCCACTCTTGTTACCATTTGTATATAGCATCTGTCATGCAGCAGTAGTAGCATTAACACAAAAGTCTTTGGTTTAACTCTTTGAGCACGCAACTCTTTGGTTCCCATAAAATCTCAATTGGATGAAGGAGGAGGAGGAGGTGATGGCGGTTGGGAGGTGCAACTTTTTAACCATTTTAGCCCTCAGTGAGCATGCGCTCATTTTAGTTAGCATACTAGACTCTTATTTTTAATTCTTTATCCCATCACTTTCAAATACACACACCCAAACTTAACCCCCTTCCCTTCTCTTTCTCCCCCCCCCCTCATGTAGATGTCAAATTGTTTCGAAATTTATACTTAAGGGAAAGGACTTCCAGAATTAATTTTGTTAGCTGCATAATTTCGGACATTTTGTTGATTTTTAATTGCCACTTTTCAGAATGTCCAGTTATCAAAACTGGATCCTAAAATTAGACACTTATGCTCAAGTGATGGGATGATAATTGAATTTTGGACTTTCATATTTTTGACGTAATAAAACTTAACCATTTTATGGCAAAATATTGATAATCAGTAACCCCCCCTCTCTCTCTCTCTCTCTCTCCTCCCTCTCCTCCCTCCCTAGTCCGACCTCTTTCTATTCATAATTTAATAATATTATTATTGTGCGGAATTTTATAGAGAAATGTAAGTGCTTACCTGTACTCAGGCTGCTGTGGTGATTTCACTCTTTGGCATTCGTAGCCTCTAGGGAACCAGGGGTAGGAGCAATGGTCAATGTCAAAATCCTGAAATGGGACTAGATTATTAACGAGATTTTCTTGTTTTGGTCAGTAATGAGAAAGTTTATGATTGACTTTGATTTCTGAATTTATTAAAAACTTTTTTCTCCGTCGTTTAACTTCATTACTGGTTTTTCATGTTTCATACACTTCGCTCGTGGCATAATTTTGAGAGGGATGCTAACTAGCGTAATTGAAACCTCGCAACGACTGCTACTACTTGTGAAAAATTGATCTTACCTCTCTCCTTGTGACCCTTTCCTTTAATCTGATATATTTCAGAAGATGCTGTCGGAAGGTGCTTATCAAATATCGGCCTTTCAACTCAAAATGCATAAAATTTCAGTTTTTCTTACTAGATTTAAGATCAGTGGCTCCCAGTTAGAAGGAGTTATGCATAGTACTGTTTCTTTCGTTGGTGTTTTAGGGCCCTTCAACTACTCCCACCCCCACTCCCCGAACTGGTACTGAAATGGGTGCCCGCTTGAGAAAACTGGGTTCCGTTACTACCCAAAAATCGTCGCATTAGGCAAGGCGCAAAATGAGGCCGCAGGGTGACGCAGCCCTGCGAAATTCTGCTAGCAGGCAATCACCGCACATTGAATCGCAGTTTTTCAACATACTGGTTTGCAATTTGCGTCAACTAAAATGGCTTTCAACGTAACAGTGATTGCCTGCTAGCAGAATTTCGTAGGGCTGCGTCACCCTGCGGCCTCATTTTGCGCCTTGCCTTAGTGTAGTGTCTGTGCAGTTTCTGCATTAGAACTACGCAGTGGACGGGGCTCTAATGGCCTTGCGGTTGACAGGCCCTAAATTAACAACAACAAACGAACGAACAAATTCACCTACAACTTTCATTAGAGCCCTGCCCACTGCGCAGTTCTAAAGCAGAGTCTGTACAGACGGTACGCTGTTACGACGATTTTTGGGTGTATTAGCATTACCCAGCGTTCCCAAGCGGTCATCCATGATAGCACTAGCTGGGGTTGCGTTGCTTAATTTCAGTGATCAGACAAGAACGGGTGTATCCGGTCCTACATAGTACTGTAGCAACACTAACACTCCTCCCATTATACCTAAGGAGGGGATGACATTCCAATATATGATGAATGGGGTCACCATCGTCATCATTATAGCCTTGTCCTGGCTCTAATAGAGTCGGGGCTGCGAGTTCAGGCTTGTTACTCCCACCAGGTTACCATTCAACTCACATATTATCATGTCTCCCCGTGCAATCTACTCCAATGTCTGCATTGGCCTTTCTCTACCCGGGATTCATCTAATAACCTGCATCCTCGTGACGGATCTGACCAGCTTCTTCTCATCCTCTCTTCTCACAACAGTGTCGGACACCTGTCTTTGTTTCTCTGAATGGGCACATAGGTGATCTGTTGGACGACATTTCTGCTCAGCCGGCTGCTGACGTAAGGTGACGCCCTTGTGGTTATTTATCTTCGGTCCACTGTTCGTTGAGACAGACGACGCCAGGCGGCGAGGTCCTACACCGGGGAATTATGCCTCATCTAGATGTTGCGTAGTAGAGATAGGGTCGTTTTACGTGGAAATTACGTCGCCTCCGGGGGGAGGGGGGTGCCACGGCTTTACTCCCCATCCCAAAGAAGCCAAACCACCTCAATGCAGTGTTGAACCTGTAATTCCTCGTGCAGTAATCGAGCACGATACCTCCTGCTCCACTAATGGATCCCAATGGTCATTAATTTGACCACTGTTTAGGTGGTGATCTTGGTATGAGTGATGAAAATACCTCCCTCGTGCATTGACTTATAGCAACGTGTTAGTCTGTCGGTGGGTCCTTGATGGAAGGTTCGTTCCTGTTGGAGACGAGATGAAAAGAAAGCCCTAGTGATGAATCGGAATTAAAACCTTGGCTCTGTGTCTTACTTACGAGACATATACACAAAGATTAGTAAAATTCTAAGCCGTGGAGGCTCGTCTCCAGGCCCTTGATAATAAATAGAAATTACCCTTAGTAAGGAGATAGACAGGCGGGGATTGTGGCATTAGGACAGTAAGAAATATCCCCATTGTGTTTCTGGTGTCACTGCGACAAATGGGTACCTAACCCTGGGAAAAAAGGTGAAAAATAATGGAGCAACTTGTTGAAACAGAGCTCTATCCCAAATTTACGGTTGTCCTTAGGCTGAGTGAATTATAAACTTGCTTGAATCTTTTGATCGTTGTGTACTAGGGTTCGATCGTGGTCACTGGGGTACGTAGGATATTTAGCGCCCGGGTACAAACTGCACAACTAGCGCTCCCCTGGAATGTGCCACGACGCAATGATAGTTTCGCCCCCCC